>JAAAKQ030484555.1:1372-22034 GCA_010016005.3 Zanna intricata
TTTATAAGATAATCTTAGAAATTTATTTTATATTTTGTATAATTTGAATGAAATATATTTGTTTAATAAACCGGTGGGTTGAGAGTCAGTAGAATCACTTGGTAGCAGCATAATATCGGTGCTTGTAAATCGGTCAGCAGAAATAAAGTAGCAGTCAGATTTATTTATTGAAATATATTTATGATGTAATACAAATTTGTAATGTCATATGAAGAAGAAATAAGGTGGCAAATTTTGGATTCAATATTTTATTATTTCCTTCAATGTTATGTAGAAAGAATAATTTTCCACGGTTTGGCGAGTTTAGAAAAGTTAGTTAAATTTCTATTAATGAATTTATAAGCAAAGAAAACTGGATAATGTATGTATATTGCCATCGAAACATTTTTAAGTATTTTTAAATTATTTTTCAGGATACAGTTGTAACGTGAATTCTCGCCCGCAGCCAACTCAGTTACAGAAGTCGTTGAGCACTAGTTCTGCTAATCGTCAACCATGGAGATAATAGTGTAGCCTTATCTATTTGGTGCGGTGTTTCCAGCACAACAAAATTAATCTAAAATCATGATTTATGCACTTTTATTTTATTAATGCTAAAATAATTTATTTACTTATTATTTTAGCATCCGTTGTCATTGTCATAAATGGATTAGCACATTATACAGTTATTTATTTTAATTTTTGCAAGATCTGTAGCGTTAAAACATTCTATATTTTGTTGCATTTACTATTTATATTAATATATCCTTGTTCAATAAAAGGCTTATATATATTTTATGATGTGTATAATGCAAATCAGTCATAATTTGATGATTCTCTAATTTCATTTTTTAAATAATTTTTTTTATTTATTCGTTATCTTTATTAATTGTTTTCTTCAAAATCCCTGCTTCATCTTAATATATTTTGAAAATAATAAAATCTAATTTAAAAAATTAAAACTAATACCTTCTTTTTAATGAAAATATGTTCTAAACTGTTTATCTGCAAAATTTTACTGATATTAAGCTTTTTTGAGGATGGGAAATTTCTTGATGGTCCCTCATTGCTTGTTTTATTTCTTCTTTAAGATTGCTCATCCCAAAAAGATTGTTGACTGATGGGTGTCAACATCTTTCTTTATCGTGAACATTTGTTCTCTCTTCATTGAAAATACTCTCTCTCTTCATCTTTTTAATTTTACCTGCTTCATACGCTTCCAACTAATTTCAGTAATCAATTCTCACTTTAAAAATAACCGACGTATAGTTTATTAACTTAACTTGTAATATATGTTCATTAGTAATGCAGCTGGAGTAAAGCACATATGCTGCTTTGTTTCTCTAGGTATGAATTCCAATATAGTGGAAGTGTAAATTACAAAATTGAGTTCTAAAAAAATACAGTTTACTAATTAGTTGTTTACACCAAACAGTTAAGGAAGGTAAAAGTTTTTTCTAGTTGTTTTTCATTAATCTTCTAAATTTTATATATCGTAGAGATATCAGTACTTAGAGGATTTTTTTTAAAATTGATTTTTCTTATTCATAAAGTGGAATGCTTTCTCTTCTGTCAAAAACCTATTTCTATAATAATTCTAGTTGAAAATGTGTTATAAAAATAAAAGATTTGAATCAATTAGCAGAAAAACAGAGTATACAAGAACAAAAGATATATATATAATGAATTACTTCAACAGTAAGAACTGTTGGAAATTTAAATTTAAAATAATTATGACAAATTAATCATTCTTGTTTTACATTTAAGAACATGTCTCTAGATTCACCACCATCTTTTCTTTTGAAAAAATATAAATTTTGATTATCGTAATTAATGATAATAAAGTAAAAGTTTAAAACGATTAGAAAGCCTTTTAATTTATTTGTTAAACGCTTCAATTTTTCTTTCTTTTTCATAGTAATTTAACAAGATTAATATGGCTTGTTTTAATTTTTAACTTTTTATTTTATTTAACCTGATGTGATTAATTGAACAATTTTTTTATCGCTTTTAAACTTGTTGCCTTCATTATTAAATATCATGCATGATAATTATAATGTTATCTTAATATATTACCTTTTATATAATATTTTTTATAAAATATTTACAACGTTTGAAATTAAAATATATTATTCTTTGTTTTTTTGTAATTGTCTTTTTTATGCTGATATTTTACATCATAAAAATAAAATGTGTTTGTGATTGATCATTATGGTATGTCTTTCTAAAAATGTTTGTACCATTTTGTTCTCAACCTTTTTTACCACTTTAAATGCTTTGTTGCACTTATTCCATTTTTAAAGCAAAATTTCAGACTAATTCTCACATCTGAATTTTGCCACACAAAAAATTGTTTTACATGCTTAATTGCTCACCAAACACTACTACAATGTACAGAATACAGAAAAAAGATCAACTCTGTAGAAAAGTTATGCAATTCAAAATTGAGTGTTTCACAAGGAATCTGCAATGCTTTACAGATATATTCTGCTTATCAAAACAATAAAAAAAGTTCGTATAAATATAAAAGTTCATAAGGTCTGGAAACTCTTTGTTAGCGAGTTACAGCTAGTGAAAGATCTCAGCTCCCCCTATGAAATGAAGTCTTAGTGAGCGAGTGAATGAATGAGCCAACTTTGATACTATCATCCAATTGAAGCTTCTAACATGGTATTCTAGTTTAACAAGGAATCATTAGACAAAAATAAATTTAAAAAAAACTAGAACAATTTATTTATATCTTTCAGTATATATATTATATATATAACATCACAACTGCTAAGTATAACGTAAATTAAATCTTAAATGCACAAGTCTGCTTGTTACATTTATTTATTTATTATATGTTACATTTATTTTTGAATAATCACCAGAAGATTCTTAAAAATAATTAAAATCTGTCAAGCATTTACCTACATTATGAATACTCAGAAAATTCTATTCAGTATTACAGTTAATGGTATGTTGATCGATGTTTCAAAATATCTGAAACAAAAAACAATATTTCACACAATGTAAGTTAAATTTAATTAAATCTTCTGATTAATTACTTTCTTCATACTCAATCCAACAAACAACAGAATCTTTCACAGCCAATAAAATGCAGTAGAAAGAAAAACCCTTAAAGGGAGATAAAGAAGCACTACAATAATTCTATAATGGACAGTACAAAAAAAATATATAAGTAAAACCCACTAAAAGACAAATAATTAGATCATTCGTCTAACATTTAAGTCATTTATCACATTTGTTGAATATTTACACTGTTATGAAATAAAATGATAACACAAGAATATATTTATGCTACAAAATTTTTCATTTCCATCCTTCACTGCAATCAATATCTATCTATACTAATGCATTATACAAGAAAAAGGTTTTTGTTTAGGTTTCTTACAAATTTTTCACATCACTAAAAATGAATTTGATTTTTAATTACATTAAATAAGTATTTTTCTGACAAATATAGTAATGTACTGTTAGTTTCCAAATAAAATTTGAATTTTCTTCGTTTTATTCAACTTATCCTACATTTTTTTCAGAATTAATTTTGCTGAAAGATTAGTTTAACAGTTTTATGTAATTATTATCCATTTAACAAAATTACTACTATGTATTGCATTGTACTGTAGTCAAACAAAAAAGGGTTTTTACCCCTAATTTAATAGTTTTCACTCTGGATTTCTCAAAGATGACTGCAAATATAGTTCTGGGATCTATTTTATTCGATTTTTCAGGTCAAACAACATAAGAAATCACTAATTCTGCCCCTTAATTAAGACCCTAAAAATTTCTGTATCACCTCATATGACTGGGATAAGTGAAGTATCTTTCACAAGCCATAACTCACATTTTAGGACATATGAACTTTTATTTTCTTGAGTAGAATAGATTATAAAGACTCGGGGAAAACTTTGTCATATACCTGTATATGAAAAAAAATATACCTAATGAAATAAGACATTTAAACAGACTTAAAAACCAAATTAAACAATAATATAATTAAACCAAACCATATTAAACAATTAATTGTAGACTTCAATGCTCAACTAGGCAGAAAAGAAAGATACCGCAAAGAAAATTGTTCAGGGCTGCACTAAATAATGGAAAAACCAGACACTCATTCACCCCTATTGATAAGAACTAAAATTTACTGGTCTCATAGAAACTGGACAAAACACACTAATATATTAATAGTTACATCCAAATTTAACATATTATAGTAAAAATTTAATAAATTTAACAAATTATAATAAATATGGGTATAATGTTTCGGCTTTTTAACTTTTCCTCAAAAAACAAATTTAAAAAATGTCGGATTGAGCCTCCATGATCTGTCTTGGATATATCTATTACAAACAGGAGACGTTTGTACAGTGAACTAAATCTAAAAAAAACTTCACAGTTTCAGTTATCATCAAATTGCACCTCACTAGATCACATCTAGAGTTGTAACTTGGAACCTAGTCCCACCACAGGTGACCCCTTGACAGTCAACCATGAAAGGTCTTAAGAAATACTCCACCGACTGAATCGAGCAACACCAGAGTTCAGAGATGGCAGTCTTCGGATACGGTGGACTGCCACTTAGAAAATAACATACGATCAGAAGCACTTCTTTCTTTCTTTGTCTGTTTAGCCCCCAGAACCACTGTAAAGTCTTGTGCAGTCACAGATCGACCATTCTCGAGATGTGTGGTCAATTGAAACCCAACCACCAAAACACACTGTATCCACGAAATAGTATTCAAATCAATATAAAAGTAATGGCTTATACTAGGATTTGAACCTTACAACTCTCGACTTTGAAATCAGCTTATTTGCAATGACAATACTAGAACAACCTGGTGGGTTGCAATTGGAAGCACTGGAATGCCTCAACACTAAGTGCATGAACAAGAGAAAAATACAAAATCATACCAAAGTCACCTACATTTCCATACCAATGTACATTCATCACTTACATTTCCATATCAATGTACATTCACTCATGCCAACTAGTAAACTAAAAATAATAACTGGCCTAATTGACAAACACAAAATTCTCATCATGGATGTGCAGGAAATAAGAAACACCATGCAGGACGTCATGGAATCTGAAGGGTAAAGACTCAACTACAAATCTATACCTGAGAAGAGAGAGATGAAAAATGTTCTACAGTTTGGAAAAAAATTTTGAGTCTGCCTCAAAATAATAAAATCCATACAAGAATTCAAGTCACAATCTCTGAGCATATCAACACTCATCCTAAAAGCATCTAATAAAATCTACACCATAATAATCACCATGAAGTAACTCTCCAAAAGAGTATAAAGAAACAGAAAAGTTCTGGGTTCTACTTGACCTGACTATAAATAAAATCCCCAAAAACCATATTAAACAATTAATTGTAGACTTCAATGCTCAACTAGGCAGAAAAGAAAGATACCGCAAACATCATCAGAAAATGGCTCGCCAAAAGAAAACAGATGAAAAAGGACAGACTAATTCATCTCTGCAGAAACCACAGCCTAATTTTGAATCCACATATTTCAAGAGGAACAACAAGACTACACTAAAGGAGAATGGCAACTAAGACCATGTCTTCATGGACAAACACCACCACAAGGAGATCTACATCGTAAAAAAAGTCCTTGAGAAGTAGACACAGGCTCAGATCACAACTATGTAGCCAAAATTAAATTAAATTTTCATTTAGGGGCAAAACCAAGCCCCTAAAAGAAAAAACTAAAAGAAAAATAGACCCTACCCAACTGATCAAGAATGATTTTAATCAAGAGTGATCCATGCTTGATCTCTCCATGCATCATGGATAAACTCCCAAGATCTAGTCAACAACCACCTTAAACAAATCACAGAAGAATTAGCCCTAATAAAATCCTGTAAAAAAAACATCAATGGGGAAACAGCAAATGTGAAAAAACCATCAAACAGAAACATCACCAAAATTTCACCAGTCAGAAACATGCTTCCAAAATCTAATAAAACGAAGAAAAGAAACCATCTGAATCTTAAGGAGAATTATAAAGTCACACTGAAGTCAATATAAGAAGAATTCGCTAAAACACAGTTAAGAGATTCAAAAATCAGGTACCCCCAACCCTACTAATAAAGAATGAAAACTGTCAACTGGCCCATGACAATAAAGATAATGAATAAAACCTAGCTAAATATTTCAACAGACTCCTAAACAGCAAAGAACCAAAAAAATTCATTAACACCAACACCACCAGAAAACATCAACCCTTCCACAATAGCGGGGAGTCGACACGCCCTAACGATCCCAAGTGGACCCCGAAGGAAGGCTCCGCTGCAGGAGCCCAAAAAGGAAGGGGAAACAGGTGTAATCTGCTGCCACGACTCTCAGGACTGACTAATGACATGCCAAAAAGTGATGCCAGTCGCAACAGTGAAGGAGGTTTAGTCAGTAGGGGGTGGGAGCAACACTTTCATGGTCACCACGGCTCTATGTCCAGTGCCCACTTAGCTTTATGCTAGGTCAGAAAGGCTTGTATCCGGCTTCATGCCTGACACACCCTGCAGGGAGTGTGTCAACGCATACCTGCCCTCATCGTTAAACAAAAAAAAGCCTACCATGCATGGGGTTAGATGTAGAATTATAAAGTATATCTCTATAAATGTCTGGTGATGATGATCAGACATTTACAGAGATCTGGAAACATGCAGGAAGTTCAGCAAAAATTGCTCTTCATCAACAGCTTGTTGAATCTGGCTCAAAAAAGAATTACCAGATTATTGGAGAGTCCTCATCCATCTGCTAAAAAAAAGGGGACAAAACAGACCCTAACGTTTACAGGAGAATCTCACTTCTAGACACAACATACATAATTCTTTCAAAAATCATGCTCAACAGGATTGGTCCACAATTCAAGAAAGAAGTAGCGAGAATACCAGGGTGGTTTCAGACCTTGTAGGAGCTGTCGACACCAAATCATAAGCGTCAAGCTAATAATGCATTACAACAGGAAAAGAATCAGAGGCACGGTGATAACATTTGTAAATTTCAAGAAGGCTTATGACTGCATCTTCAGAGAATCACTACTACAAATTTTTAGACACATCAGACTATATATAAAATTATTAATAAAACTGACCTTCACAAACACTAAGTGAAAAGTAAAATTCAGAGGCAAGCTCTCGGAACCTTGTGAAATCAAAACAGGACTGCACCAAGGCAATGGGCTCTCACTTTTATTATTCAACTGTGCTCTAGAAATGGCTAACTCCCCAAAAGTAACATAGGCTGAAAAATCCAAACAAACAATCTTGGTTTTGCCAAATTCTTGGCATTGCTGGTAAACAACATCGATGAAGATAAATCATAGATATTAGAACTTCAAAACATTGGAAATAAAATTTGCCTAAACATTTCATTCTAAATAACAGAAATTATACCCCAAATACCAGCACGATTAAAAGAAGTAAATATAAATGGTAATAAATCAAAACAGTAACCCAATTTAAATACCTTGGAGAAGTAATAACAAACAACCTAAAATAAAACCCCTCGATCCAAATACTCAGAAACAAACTAAGTAAAGGCTCAAAAATGAACCTGGTACACTTTCAATAAAAAATGCCTATCCATAACAAAAAAAGACACTACAACACAATTATAATCCAGAAGGCACTTATGCAGCAGAAACATTTTTCTACTGAACGAACAATCAAAGAGAGACGCCAGAAAATCGGAAGAATCTGCATCAATAAAAAGTACTAGAAAATAAAAAGTAAAAAGATGGGCAGTGGTAGATTATACCCAACAAATATTCATGTACAAAGAATTAGAATCCATCAGTGATACCATGCATAAGAGAAGACTAGGATTTTTTGGAAATATGATACAAGATTTTTGACTTGAAACAGCTAGTACAGTACAATCTTAACTCAAAAAATACCAAGACAGGATGCAGATGGATCAGAGTAAGAAGAGAGGAACTTGCAGTATACCTGCATAGATTAGGGAAGAGAGAGACCCTGGAGTGTGAGTATTGTGACCAAGCAAATACACTTAAGCACACGCTCTATGACTGCAAGGTGGGATCAGGCAAGACAACAGATAGGGCTGATATGACTCACCCTGGATAACACCTTTGGGTACATGCTCTGGGGTAGGAGTGAATGGAAGGCAGTTGAGCAGCTGGTAGAAGGATCCTGAGAGTAAATGAAGAGGAGACAGACTCAAGGAAGCAGTTGCCAGGAACCAACTGGAGGAAGAGAGTAGCCAGAGCTCACCATATCAGAAGGTGCTAGCCATGTGATGTTTGAAATTATTTTTATTGTTTCTTTTGGTATGTATATTAGTATTTGTGTAATACTTCTTGTTTAATTTGCGAGTTAAAAATACTGAACGCCTGGGTCAAAACGTGGGGACGGACGATTAAGGCCAGGGAGGTAGCCCTTCTGTCTAGGGTGTCTGGTCCGTCCACACACAAGAGTGAATGGGTCGGAACTCCCCAATGACAGAAGGGACCCTAAAGGTATGTGAGGGACACGTAAAGTGAAGGGGATATGAAATGCACCCCTGAAACTTGTAGGTTAGGGACGAGAAAGTTAGAACTCCAGTGGAAGGACGCATCGGCATTCCAGAAGTGGAGGTCAGTGCGTTCCAAAGAAGCTGGGAGGACCCCAATAGAACAGCCCCGATGAAGGGTAAAACAGGGTGGGCAGACCTGCTGCCCACAACATTCTGCTGCGACTGAGTAATGTCTAATTGGGAGTACAGTTGCCGTGGGGGTGTATAAAAAAAAAAGAGAGGATCTAAAGGAAACTGGCAACAAGAAAAAACTCACAACATGAACATCTTCAACACTAGAAAGGGCAGAGGATTGCCGGGCCCAAACAATCTTGTCAAAGAGACTCGGATAACAAACTAACTAAAGTGATCCTATGTGGTCACACAAGATAATAATAATGATAATAACCAAGACTAAAACTTATAATCATACAGAAAAAATAGTTTATTGAAGACAGTTTCAGCTTATTTGATTAATTTAAAAAATCAGATCATAGGTACTATATTTAATGATAAAGTAAACTGGTTTCTTAAAACTGCATATTTCAGGCTGATATAAATGTATGATTATTTTCAGATTTATGCAAGCAGATCATCTGCAAGTTTATAGTATTTAGAAAAACGTTTTTAGTATTTCTGGTGTTAATGAATGCTTTTATAACTAAAATTTTAGAGCCATTTTTAAGTTTGAAATATCAAATCAAATTTTTTTTTAAATGTTATTTGTAAGAAATCAAAAGAAAAATACCAGTATAGCAACACTGCCAAGAAAGAAACCGCATTTCAATCCTGAAATATCTTCCCTAATCAAATTTTATAAAGCAATTTTAATTATCTTCTTTTTTTTCATTAAAATTCTTTTAAATCATATTTTGAATTTAATCTGTTGATTACAAGGCATCAGCAGATTAGAATTTTAAGAAACACAGAATATTACCATACAGTAAAAAAACATTAATAAATTTGAAAATTAATTATATTATAAAATACGTATAATTAATATTCTACCGCTCTGCCGATCCCTATGGTGGAGCGGTTGAATCTGGGCTTCATCCAGAGGTTCCAGTTTTGAATTCAGGTCAAGCATGGGCATTTATCATGGGCTCCAAATTTCCATTTTCATAATCACATGTACAAGCATTTGTAGCGAAATAATTCAATCAAAAACACAAAAAAAAAGTTGCCGAGTTAAATGAGTAATTTATATGACCAAAGTATTTTTCAAGGGTATTGTAATTCCTAGTGAATGTTATAATCAATAATGATGAGAGAAGATTTGTTTAGCATTTTTATTGCAACATAAGCTTAAATTTAAAAGAACAAGCCGACAGTACACAGCTGTTAGATATGGATTAATTTCAAACTGTAAAATCTGTAAGATTATATACAACTAATTCATAAGCCCAGAAAAACTTCATTTTTATATTTGAAATGTCTTCTTGCTAATAACCGTGGTTATTTATCTTCATTCCTTTGAAAAATCTTATTGTTATGTTAAACTGTTTAATACTTTAAATAAAAATAAAAGAATGATGTCTATGAATATTAATTGTAAGAAAATAAAGGTAGTATTAATTTACTGAACAATAGATTTTATAGTCAAATTTAAAAGACTTTCATCAAACATAGGGCTAAAATAATACAAAACCCTTCCAAATAGAACAACAGAATACTGTAGATGAAAAATAATTAAATACATTGCATTTAGAATTATTTTCATAATAAAATTACGTTGTTATATATGGTAAAGATATCGTAAATTCGGAAGGGATAGTGAAAAATTAACAGTGAATGATAAAACTCAGTCTTATGATGTCTTAAAATCATATGTATGTATTAGTACAATACCTGAAGACAACCTGACATTTTCCATCTTTTAACTAACAAAATATGCAGCGGGTCATCAAACATCAACTGATGAAAGAGAATTATTAATCTTTAAGTGAAAGTGACCGATAAAAGTAGATAAAGAAAAAAGTAAGAATACAGAAATTAAATTAAATAATTAATCCAGAGATAGTTATGGTCAGAGTAGTTAATTGCTTTGCTCAGACAAAAAAAAAAAGAAAAATAATTTAAATTTTCTATGATCACTGCTTTAAAAATCAATTATCTGAATTAATAAACAAAAAACTTAAAAAACACACTACCTTGACTTTTTCACTGTTTAACGGCTGCATTTGCTGCAATACTAGGATTATTAACTACTTCGCCTAAACTTTCCAGCAATTCCTTTCTATAATCATCAAAATCGCCATCAACTTCATTAATTGTTTGATGTTCTATCACCCATAATGTACAATCGGTATCTCTGATAAGCCTTTCATCGTGAGATACAATTATAACTCCTGTAAAATAACACACAAACGAAATTTATCCATGTAATAAAATGCACTGTATTCCTTACGTAAATAAAAAAGAACTTATCTACTATTAACTTAATCTAGTATCGCATTAACCAACATAAAATACGTCCAGCTGTTTTGTGTCTAATGCATCTTTACAATATTTTCTGGACAAGATAATCTTCAAAAAGTGGAGAGTAGCTAAATCACAGAGATGATTCGTCGCATCACATGAGATTTGCCATCAAAAATAACACTCTGGGAAACTCTTTATGAAATAGATAAGAAAGAAAAGTGATTTAGGCTGGTCCTAAGAGTGGAATTTTATTAATGTTAGATATGGACCGAACACGGGCATTTATATCTATCTTAGATGATTATTTTATCATAGTTGGATGTAATGATTTGATTTTGAGCCAATCATAATGAAGGACTGGAAACTCTTTTACTTATTAACTTGTTCATTCATTAATACTTAAATTGAAAATGCCTTGCAAAACCCATCCACATAATTTTCCCATCCCTTTCCCTTTCTCTCACTCTCAATGAATACTACAGAAATTCATTTTAACCTCAGAAAAACAAGCATACAGGAAAGGGAAAGGTTTAGACCCATCAGTCCCATGGGTCTCGGCCTATAAATTAACAAAATAGAAACATTGCTATATTTAAACCACTCTTTTTCAAAACGTTTTCTCTCTAAAATTCTAGTGTTACTCTACAGGAACATGTCAGAGACTATTTCCCTAGTCTCTAAACTGTTTTTTCTAAAACATTTTGATACCTTGGACTCTTACAACCCAAAATAATAAAAATTTAGATAATTGAATCTTTAGGGAAAACATACAGTAGGGGTTTAAGAGGATCAAATCTTCTTACCTCCATGCCTTCAGCCATTTCCAAAAAAAAAAAAAAAAAATTATTTTAATTTTTTTTTTTTTAAAGAACTTCAACATTATACTGAAGAAGTTCTACACAAAATATGTAACATTGCACCTATTGGAACCATTCTTCATACATATTTATTCCATTCTGTAGAATGAGTAAATAAAACTGTATAATCCAAGGGCTCCCTCCAAGGATAGCTCATTTTAATTACAAATTGAAAGCTTGGGATATTCAATATTTTTTTCTTTAAAATGTTGTTTCTAAAGAGCAGTGATAACTAAACTTAAAAAGCAATATAAAATGAATATAATGATATTAAAAGTTTAAAGCTGAACATCCTAGTCAGATTTCTTAATTCTAGCCTTCATTCATTTAATTAGAACAGAGATTAATTATTTTACTACATCAAATTATGAAATATTTTGGAGAAATATTTTGGTTTCAAATTGTATTCATTTTTTCCAAACTTTTACATTTTGAGGAAGTAAAAACTGAATTATGTGAAGCCTCTTTGCCTTTGTCTCCAATATTCTTCAATTAAAAAAAATCTGATAGGTCTGGAAATTGCCTAAAATGAATAAGTTGTTGAATCTATAAACTTCTGTGCACATAATACAAATATTTTTTCATGCCTTAAAAAATCTGGTACAAACAAGCCTAAGTAAAATAAAAGTTTAAATAAAATCTGTATGGAAATTAATTAGAAAAAAGTTTTATATCTATTTGGTCATAAAAATTAGTTTACAAACAATATTTACTAGTTTTAGAGCGATGGCAGTATATGACCAACACTGGCTGAAGTAAGTTACAGTTGCATAAAGTAATAATACGTACTCCATAAATGTTTAGAATGACTCATTGATCATTTCAGGGAAATAAAATAAACATGTTACTAATACAAGCTTTTATGTAAAAAAAAAAAAAAAAAAAAAAAAATTAATTACTAAAAAGTTATGATCAGCAGTTACCTCCTTTGTAGCCATTGATCGCATCAGCTAGGGCATCTATTGATTCAATATCTAAATTGTTTGTAGGTTCATCCTGAAATCAAATTTTTTAAAAATTTCATATTCAAAATAAAATATTAACTGTATAGTGAGACGATGAGACATAGGTGTCTAGCCTAAAGGTATCCAAAAGTAAAAGCTTCTATAAACAAACTATTTAATTTTTTTTTTAATAAACACAGAAACTCTACAAGTTTTAATGTAGGTTCAATGTCAACATACAAGTTCCAAGTGTGCACCTTTTGTAGCTAGACAGATTTCTAGATGATAATCTAAGACTCACCAGTACTTAGGAGCATCTGCAGCATTATTACACCAACAGCTTCAACAATTCTCAGTTTTACATTGTTCAAATCTCAATCTTTTTTTGGTACGCAAAACTTTTAATAAATCCTCAAACAAAATGTCCAAAGGAGTGATATCTGGAGATCTACGTAACTGTGCAATTGGACTTCCTTGTTCAATGTAAAATCCAGGGAATGTGTTGTTCAAGAATATTGTAACATCTCGATGAAAGTGTGGTGGAGCACCATCTTATTAAAAGCTGAAGCTGGCAGGAATCTAAGGAACAGCAAAGTTCTCAAGAATGTCAAGTACGTGTGTCCTGTTACAGTGGGCTCAATGAAAAAAAAAAAAACGGACTGATGCAAACAGAAATTTGTATACAGTCCTATTCAGACACTGACTTTCGGTGTGTTTTTTCATTTTTGATTACTGTATGAGTCCTTCAAATTTGACAGTTGTTAACTTTCCTCCAAATATGAAAGGTTGCTCCTCAACACTACTACGTATGAAAATAATTAGGATTGTTTTCAACATGATGCATTATATCTACAGCAAACCGAAATTGTAGACACCAATCTTTTTGTTTAATGTGATGAAGGAGTTGTAACTTTTATGCTGCAAACAGAGCCACTTATAAACAATATCGTGAACAATGGAACGAGAAACATGCAATTTGTAATAGCCTAATTGACTTTCCAAAACTGGTATTGAATGCATCATGTACACAATCCATCCATTAGTCCATCACTAACTGAAACTTTTGGACGATTTCCAGCTTGTGAAACCAAGCTTCTAATTTCTCTAAAAGCCATATCTCACTGACTAACAGATTCTCTGCTAACCAAAATATGCACTGAACTTTCTGTTGTGGGATCACATCTGGACTGATTACCATTTAGAGTCGGCTTGCCTACACATGCGTATTTCACTGACCTTGAGAGTTTTAGCTAGGACAACCTGTACAATTACCTACTAAGATGTATGATTAGTTATTAATACAAGTAATTTACCAATTAAGCCATTGTTTATATACATAGAAAACTTTACACATGTAAAAAGATCAATAAATAAGTAAAAAATAAAAGCAAGATAGAATTAATAGTAGCAAATCACATTTTCATTACATTAATATTTCATAAATGAAATATTCAATTAGATAAAATTGCTTGCAAGAAATTTATTCATATTAAAATTCCAAACTAAATGAAAACTTAAGAAAATTAAACCTGATTGAAAACTGTTTTTCTTATCAACACAAATAAAAATATTTCATTAGCTTGTTCTATATGAAACAAAAATAAAGGTGAAATTTTAAGAAACACTGTCACAATCATTCATATAATTATTTTAAAATACTAGAATTCCACTACATGTACCATTTCACTAAGGAGGATAATTTAATCCACTATATGACACAGACAATGTTACTTATTATGAAAAAAGTAAAGTTCATTTAATATTAGTTGATTTATAAACACAGACAATACATGACATATATCACAAACAAAATATTTTATGACTCAAAAAAGGAGGCATTTGGGATACTAAATACAAATCTTATACATGTGCATTACATGCCATAACTGTAATTTTTAGACAAGCTATTATAGTTACATCTGAAGTGGCACAGATTATGCAAGAATAATTAGCATCCCATTGTTGTAAATTTAGGTAAAGTGAAAAGAGAAATGATTTCCCACTGTCTTCTTTTCTGTTCAGAACTTAATATACATCAACTTACCAAACCCATTAAAATACAAATGATAATTAAGTGACCACTATTGTTGCGTTCAGACAAATTATTCACACTACTGCCACCATTCCTCAGATGCTTTACATGTCATGGCTGTATAAGAAAGAATGGGACTGATGCATTAAGAAACAAATTGATGAACACCTTTCTGTGTGAAACAATCCATTACATTCACTAACTCTAAAGATTAAATATAAGCTTTACAAACTGTTTATTCTCACAGTTAGGGAAAAGTTCTGGTACAAGTTACATGAATAACCTACAGATCCCATCATAACGTGATTGTATTTTCTTTAATTATAATTAAGCAATAGGGGCTGAAGTGCAGCAGTTGTTAAGCTTACCCAAAAACTGTCGAAAAGGGGATTCCAGAATCTTCAAAAAAAGTATTTGGAACAGTTTTCATGTTTTGTTTGCCCTTACTTTCGGATTCCTTCTTTCTCACTGTTTATATCAAACAATGTCTTGGAAAGAATTAGCAAAAGCTGAGGGACTAATTCAGGATACCAAAAACAACATACACTTTGAAATACAGTCTATATAAACATAATTTCAATGAATAATGAAATTAAACAGATTTTAATGTAGATACATAATTAAAAGTTGTTATTGTTGTTGTACTGGCATAGTGAATCTACTGTTAAAGAAGCTCATTTTTCCATGATGTATGAGTTCATAATATAAAATGAATATCCGTCCGTTTTGAGATGGTAAATGAATATATCATCTCAAAAAAAAATAATTTACATCTATTATTAATGAAAATTATAAAAATACAAAAAATATGTTATATTTGCTCTTTAGGAGAAGCATACTTACAAGAATCAATACATCAGGAGCATTAAGGCAGAGTTCAGCAAGGGCAACACGAGCTTTCTGACCTCCAGAAAGATCTTTCATTTTGATTGTATGTGCATGAGAGACTAAACCAAAAGTGCCTAATTGTTTCCTGGCCTTTTCATACGGTAAATCAAATAGCCTCATTAAATATTCTGCTGGTGATTCTTCAGCTGTTAAATGTTCTCCAGAGTGCTGATCAAATCGTCCTATTCTCTGTAACACATTAATGTCTCATTATTTTAGAAAAAATATAACAAATTTCTAATTAAAATATCAAAGATATTAATATTTTAAAGGCAGATAGTGAAGAGCAGTGTTGATGGTTCCATCCAGATGCTGATTTCTAGATTCAACGTTAATTTGTTTCCACTACTTTTATTATTCATCCAAAAAAGGATACATTGTGGATATTTTTAAAAGATCTCTTTAAAATTTCAAAATTAAATTGTAATCAGCAGAGCTCTCAAAACTATTTAAAAAATTAAGCTTTGAGAATGTTGATTTAGCCCACATTTTTCTACATGTAAAACATCAAATGGAATTCATGTAACTTCAAACTAAAAAGTTTACAATATAAATAAATAAGTTTTAATTAATCATTCTAAAATTTATGACAGATACTTCAATTTTCTTAACTATTGTTTACTTTTAAAAAAATGTTCTGGTATTTATTATTTGTCCTTGTCAATTATGCACCATTTATACTTCTTAAATGCATGTCTCCGCATTAATTGCAATTAGCATGGCGATCTTACTTTTAGAAGATAATGTTTGGAACCGGTCACTTGATGAACATCCAACTAATCTATCAGATTACACAGTCACAATATTCTTCTTCTTTCTATGTTTCTCTTTCTTTCCTTGGATTCTTCTTTGTATTACCGCTTGTAGAATAATATTCTATCTTTTGTACTTCATGATGAAGAAATAACAGCTAACTGTACTTAAATATTTACTTGCTGTTCTGTTCTTCTTAGAATGTCAATGTTTGCAACCCTATCTATCCAAGATATTCTTAAAATCCACCTCGGGTTTACTTAAACCATTTTTTTTTTGTACTTGTAGATCCACATCTCAAATTAAATAGCTTTACAAGAAATGCAGAATTCAGAGTCCATTTCTCCATTCTGTAAAGAGAAAAACAAAGACAGAGAAAGCATTTCAATAAATAAGATGTCAAATTCAAAACAATATAGTACTCATGCTTTCTCAATACTTGCTTTAATTTTGGTGATATAGTTTAAATTTATGGTTGTGCCCTAATATGTACAGTTCTTATCTTCTTAAATAATATTCTCATTTAAGCTGAGAATTTCATTATCACTGTTGTCTTCAAGACTTAGATTAATTTGCACTGAATCTTGCTAAGATTCTATATTAATTCATACCAACAGTTTATTGACTCTGTGTATGTATGTGTATGTGTATGCGTGTGTGTGTGTGTGTGTGTCGCATATGGAGTAGTAACACACACAATGAGTCGCACACAATAATAATGAAATGGAGAACAAAATAATATTACACCAACTTCAAAATTCCATGTATTCATTATAGAGAGACTTTACCCTAAAAATCCAGTTACATAGTGAACCTTATATTTATGAATTACGAACCAATCTATGATTTTTTGAAACATCTCCTTTGAAAGGTTCAAGATCACCAGTTAACAACTTGAGAAAAGTTGATTTTCCAACACCATTTGGTCCGACAATTGCCACTCGAGAATTCATGTCGATACCAAAATCAACTTCTACAAATAAAAGTTGTTGTCCAGAAAAACCAAAATGAACACCTGAAAAAATAATTTAATAAAAATAAAGATTTCAGTCATTATCAGTAAATACTGTCAAGAAAATTAACAACTTTAAACCTAGGACTTAAAATGTAAGTAGATGAGACCAAATATCCAGAATTAAGTTAAAATTTGATTAAAAGAAATCTGATCCAGTCAGCTATTAACACATTTTCAAGATTTCAAAAAAATTTGAAAATTTTGATTAATCTTACAAAATACAGTTCATTAACTTAAATGAAATTAAACACTGCCGTACAAGAAAAAAAATCATCTGTTAAAATAGTATCCTTTGTTTTGTTTTTAATTCCTTATTTAAAGATTAATTATAAGATATAATTAATATAGATACTAATACTTCAATTACAAGTAAACGTTTCAAAAACATTTAAACAATACACACACACACATTATACTGCTTGCAAATAACTTTTCAATAATCAATAAAACTCTTCTAGTAATTAAATTAATCATTTGATCTACATTAGTAGATTTTATATATTTTTTTCATCTTTAATGATTATGTCACAATTCCAAAATCAAATACAATTTCCCAATATTAACTCAATCTTTTTAATATCTCTACTTCTTTTCAAATGAAATCAAAACATCTTTATTTTTTTTACTCAACATTACAACGATTTTATTTAAAATAAATTAAAAAAAAAAACACATTTCATAATGAAGATGTATTCAGTATACAGTTATAAAAATGCAGAAAATAAAGCATAACAGAATATATGTTAAAGCTACATAAAAGTAGCCGGCCTCCGTGGCCGAGTGGTAGCGTCTCTGTCTTTCATCCGGAGGTCCCGGGTTCGAATCCCGGTTGGGCATGCCATTTTTCACACACGCTACAATTCATTCATCTCATCCTCTGAAGATATACCTTAACGGTAGTTCCAGAGGTTAAACAAAAAAAAAAAAAACACAAAAGTAAAATACTGGACAACATAATACATTTTTATCACGAGTGATGGATGCATTCAAAGAGTAAGTATATCTAGTCATAAAAATCCCTACAGAGAATTATGTAATGTAATAATATAATTTGATGGGAAATTGTGAAGCAAACCTAGTCGCAACTAAATTTAAAGCAACTTGTATATTAACAGGATCAAAAAGTCAATAAAAAAGTAAATAACAGTAAAGTAAATGTAACTATTTACAAAATAAATAGTTTAGAACAGTTTTTCAAACCGAGTTGTTTTTAATAAATACTTTAAGTACACAAAAATATTTTATTATCATGTTTCAGTATATCATTACAAAGAACATTACAATTATCTTAAGAATTGTTTTGTTTTGATTAGCACACTGCTTTAACTTTGACTCTTCAGTACAGTCAAACAAGCTGATGAATTTGAACACGTAACAATTTCAAGTCCTGAAATGCAGAGGTCTTTTAAACTACGCTAACTATTTGCTAGCAATTTTATGTACGAGAAGAATTGTATAACGGTTAGACAGCATGAAGAATTGTTGAAAGAACTGTGCAATGCCTTTTTTCCCCCCCAATAATTATTTCCCCCACATTCAGCTAAACAGAAATATATATGTACAGTATTTGTATAATTTTTTAATATCATCACAATTTTAAAGCAGTATTATAATTTCTTTAGATGCCAATATTTTAAAGTATTAGTTCTTAGAAGTTAGTTTTTAAAACACGTTTCTTACCTAGTTTTTAATTTTTTTCAAATTAAAATCTTGTTTTGGGAAACCATTAAATGCTGTGGTAATATGCAGAAAAATAAGCTTACAACAGGCAGTGAAATGCACCCGGACAATTCTTATTCTACAATGAATTATGCAAAGTAGTTAACCGATTCTGGCCACTGCCATTTTATCTTATTTTCTTATTTCATATTCTTTAATATCCAGAATTCTTCCCAAGTCATTCCACATATGTGTAACCATCAGTTTGTAAGTGATTTAGTTCAAATATCTTACTTAATACTCTTTTACTTAATTACGGTTTACATTACAATTGAAAACATTTTGAATTAAAAGATTGATTATTACTATTCTTATGTAAAAATTTCTAGATTTACTTTTAATGAAATCAATTCTTAACACGTACTTAAAATAATTATTGGTAAAGATGTTGACTTATTTTACATGAAGATTAGATGGTAAATAATTTTAAAGACTTTCAATCAAATCTATGATAATATAAAAGAAATTCCCATTATAGTCGACTTCAAGCAGTTAAAGTTTAAATGAAGTAGATTTTATCAATAATTCTAGTGGATTATTTAAGTTTAAATTGGATTAGAAAGCCAATATTTTCTACTAATGAGTTACCTTAACCTCCTTTGATAACTCTAATGCTGAACAAACTAAACTAAGATCTCGACAAAAAAAAGAAAAAAATAACTTACTGTGTAACCCTAATATAGGAGGCTGTAGAGGTGGAGGATCAGGAAATGAGAATTTTACAATATACTCTCTAGGTTTTTGCAATAATTCAGTAGGACCATTTTCATCATCATTCTTTTGCTGCTTTGATTTATTCTTTTCCTGTTTCCGTGTGAGAACTTCCTTTTGTTTCTTTTCCTAAAAGTTAAAAAGGAAAATGTTAACCATTTAAATACGATCAAATAATAAAAATTAAAAAAATATGTTAGATTAAATATATTAACGTACAAGATCTCTCATTGTATAATGACAAATTTAATTTTAAAAAGTAAATGTACATAAAGGGAAAGGGATTATTGCTATTTATGAATCCTTGCGATTGTAAAAATAACCCTTTTTCTTCAGACAAAATGTTTTCACATTTCAACAGCGTTTTAATAAATTATTCTTACAGTATCTTTATTTCCCGAGGAATTAAAAAAATTTGTGACAAAATAAAGTTATATAATAGGAATTGGATTATAAAAATACCGGTTTTCTTATTTTGCCTAACACGCTTAATCGACCTTTACTTAATAATACTAACAGCATCATTCCAGTTAATGCTTTCTCTTTTGTGTATTTGGGTTGTATAGCTAGTAATAATAAATTTACATTATAATATTTTTGTCAAAATTATGATTTTCATCGAATACTAACAAAACTAGAATAATTCATTTCTTTGTATTCATATCAATTTTTAGATATTACGGCAGGGGAAAAATCCAGAAATCATCTAGTCCTAAAAAAAAATCTGAGGAAGACGATTACTTTAGGAAAAAACAAACAAAAATAATTTTTAAAGCAACATTACAAAGTATGAAAATATATAAAGT
>JAAAKQ030484566.1:0-22032 GCA_010016005.3 Zanna intricata
GAACCGCCGGTTCACTATCTCGGAACTTTCCGATCATTTCCTTGAAATTTCTCGCAGTCTTTTACACGAGATAGTGACAGAGAAACTAGGCTACCACAAGTACTGTGCTCTTTGGATACCAAAACGCTCGTCCTCACACAGCTCAAAGAACAAATGACCTTCTAGCCAAGTTCAAATGGGACGTTTTTAACCACCCCCTTACAGCCATGACTTGGCTTCCACTGATTTTCATCTTTACCCATACATGAAACAGTGGCTTGCATCTCAGAGGTTCGCCAATCATGAAGAGCTTCAAAACGCTGTAACAGGATGGCTTCGGTCGCAGGCGGTAGATTTTTATGCAAAGGCATTTCAAAAACTGTTAAACGATATCACAAGTGCTTGAATTTGTTTGGAGATTATGTCGAAAAGTAGAGAAAGGTCGCAGTTTTAAGATGTATATAATAAAATCTGTGTATCTCAATTGGTGTAATTTTTATTTCAAAACGGAGGTTACTTTGTGGACGACCCTCGTAATTAAGAAATATCTGTACCTAACCACAAACTGTTAACCATATAATTTTTTAGATTTCTAAATTTTATTAAAAATGTATATTATTACAAAAACAAAATGCCATTATTTTGAAAATAAAACAAGGTAATATCGACTACACTAAAATCACAAAAAAAAAATGTTTTTTTTCTTACTTTCAGTTCCTCAACCATTTTTATTAAATCTTTTAAATTTACTAGAACTGCAAATTAATGCTGAATTGCCCAAATGGCCAAACCATTAAAACTATTTGTATAGTAGTCAAATGTAAAAAGTTCGTAACTCCTTTCTCCACTTGCTATAGTTATTGGTATTGTACCAATATTAAAGAATTAAGGAGTGGAGAAAAATTTAACTTTTGTAATTAAGCTCGGTATATAGCCTAGGCTTTCTTTTTTGTCCAAAAGCGCAGATAATGCAAAAATTTCCTCTGCTAATTCTACCCGATTTATATCAACAAAATCATCCTCAGTTAAAAATACATTCTAAATTCTTACATTGTTTTAGTAGCATTTCTTTGAACATTGTTTTTAAATCGTTTATATTATATGATAATTTAAAATAGTTACTATAATACCAAGTTGTAAATGTAAGTTGTAATAAACACGGAGGAAATTAAATACGTATAATTTTTATTCTCTTTTCAGTCTTTGCTTAAAAATGCCTTAGAAAAAGAAAATATAGTTTTTATTCCTTTAATTGGTTAAGGTACCTACAATTAATTATTAATATTAAAAAATGAAAGGTCAATATTTCATTTACAATATTTTATAAGTCTTGTTTAACAATATAATTGTTAACTGCTGTTAGATGATGTGACTTTATGTTTAAAGATTGCAGGAAAATGGACAGTCACACTTAAGAATAAACACTTACTAGAAAAAGTAAGAAATAAATTCACTCTCCTGAGCCATTTGCACTTCAAGCCAGATTGACATCTGCATTCAGTTTACAATGAGAAGCTGGCTGTTCTTTAAGATGATACACCCTCCCGGTGTACTACGAATGGCGGCAGAGAGGAAAAGTAACAGACTAGTGACTCTTTCCCTCAGATGCTCTATTGCATCACAATTTTTTTGGAAAAACAGGATCATCTATTTTATTGTCGTTAAGTAACAAATTAGTAATCAAATTTCTATATTTAATGAAAGAAAACCGGTTTTTTTTTTAAAAATAATTGTTTGGAAAATTTTGTCATTAAGCTACTTTACTAATTATTGAAAAACAATTCACGAAAAATCATTAAAATTCGAAGCTCACCTATGAAAAACTAAAATTATTATATAATTTAAATTGTTTTAATTTCAGTGGTACCAGCTTGGAAGGAGCCTGTTCCTGGATGGGTTGACAATCTCAACGGCCCGATGGGACTGCTAGTTGGTGGAGCGAAAGGAGTTATAAGAACGATGTATTGTAATGGCGAATATAACGCCGAAGTAATTCCTGTTGATTACGCTATAAACGCTATAATTGGCTTTTCATGGTTGACAGCAACCAAAAAAGACAGGTACGTGCAATATAAAAAAAAAGTTATCAAAAATTACATTATAAAATAATAACAATTACAACAAATATGCAGTTATAAAAACATTCTCGCACGTATATCAATTAAAAAAAAAAGAATGGAAGTATATCTCAGTAACACTTTATTAACATTGCCTTAATATAATTCCTGGAACTATTATTTTAAAAGTATTTCATATTTAAAATCATAACATATTCTTTATTTTAGCTAGGTTTTACTCTATATAGGTTTTACTCCATTTAGGCATAAGATTAATGACTAATATACATGGAAGAAACCAGCCGCAAATATGGTCGGATGAAATTTGAATAAATATCCAACTACTATAAAAAGGAGGACTATCTGGTATATATAAGTTCCAGAGCTTTAAAGGAAACACCAGATGCATATAAGTGTTGTTCTATATTAGATACGATATTTTTAATCACGCCGCTATACCACGCTATTCATTCTAATATCAGACATGGATCCAAGTTCAGTTATCTGGGATATATATCGAAAACACATAATATTGAACTGGTCATTCGGTATATGCCAAAAATTCATAAGCAAGAAGTGAAGCTTATATTTTTCTATTTGAGGTCCTCAGAAGAGATAAATGAATCAAAATAAAAATATTTAAATCCAAATTCTTTCAATGTACGCCTAACCTTCTTCTATTATTTTTTAAACTTTGTGCTTGTAGTCATAGCTGGACTTTTTCCAAAATTAGCACCCTAATGGAGCTAACTATTTGTTTCAACATTAATCTAAATTTACTACATATGCACCAATCTGGAAGATATACTCGACGATAAGAATCAAGTCGTCGATCAGGGAAAAAAAATCTCTGTATTGTGCTGACTCGCATTGATCCTATAGCTTCTTATAGCTGAATATACTATAGTATATTCAGTATATTTTTAATTAGTTTTAAAAAACCGTTGATTTGTTTGGCTCCAATAAAGTTCTGAACTTGAACCTAATGGTTTATAGAGCCAATTTACAACAACGATCGATTAATCATTGGTTTTTTCCAATAAGACATCAATTGCTGACAATGTGCATAGCGGAGTATCAGTTCATATGATTTTACATATATATATATATTTATCCATGAAGTAGTAACTTTAAATATTTGTTTATAATAATCCCACTAATACGTTTTCTAATATGGTAGCTTACTATGTAAAATAATCTAAATTAAAAAATTTATTGAGTTTGGCTGTGGTTTGTTTACTTTTCTCATGTTAACGGCATAATTTTAGAAAATATGAACGAAAAGTCATTTATTTCTTAAAGATTAAGTTACAGAATCACTTTGAAATTTACAATCTAAATGAATAACAACACGGGTTCAAAAATGAAGTAATTTTTAGAATTGAACGAAGTATGTATTTACTATATATTGTTTAAGAAATTGTTGAATTAGTTAAATTAATTTATCTAAAGATCAATTAATTAATTTTAAAATTTAAATTTATATAGACTATTTTCTAGTGAAATTTTTTAATAAAACATTAATGAGTTCACAGTAGATAAACTTAAGATGGAATTAGTGTTATAATTATTACTAAAATAAACGAATTCAGAATGTAACCAATTCGTTTTAAAAATAATTATTGAAATCCCATATAATTAATAACAAACTGTATACAATAATATAAATTTGCAATACAATGTTTGTATATTTTGATTCAAAGGTTCAAGTTGTCTCGACCCTGAAAAATGGAAAGACAGTCATCATGGTTAAAATTATTCTAATAAACAAAGACAATTTTAATCAAACTAGAAGAAAGCTGTATTTAGCATAGTTTTTTGGATAGGCTAATCATAAATAAATTGAAAGCCAGGAAACGGGCTGACTAAAGTTAGTTAGGCAGACCGACATACGTTCCGTCTCAGTTCATCCTCTTCAGCTGTTTCTTAAAACGTACACTTTTCCTCTTAACATAATTTCAGTCAGCGCTTTTTAAATTTTCGAATATAATAATGTGACAAAATGTGTTTCGATCATGTTGAAATCATATTTTCGTCTCAGAATCGGCCTTATCATTGAATTTAGAAGAATTTAATCTTTTTGGTTGAAATCAATCTTTATTTTAAAGACTACTTCAATAACTATTTTAACTGTAGCTAAACTTTTCCTGAGATTACATTTTTATCTATTTTTGTGATAGCTTACTGATATTTACTTTACATACTTTACGATATCTGTACCAGAAGGAATGAATTATACAAGAAGAGAAATGTAAAAATTAGTCTACAAATAAGTAAATAATGGTACAGTAACTAAGGACTATACTTCTACATTTTGTACTACTCTCATATATAGTGTGTTGCAAAAATTATTAACATTGAATAAAATTATAATAAGTCTACAAAATTGATTTTGAGGACTATTGAGTTATGATGTTAGTTTTTTTTGTAAATTAAGAGAAATTTTCTAAATAATGTTCAATAAAACAGAGTACCCAGTTCTAACTGAATAAAAGAGTATTAAACTGATTTGAATGATAATTTTTGCAAATGTTTTCGTGATTTACAGTGTAGAATTTACTCAGAGGAGAGATTTTATTGGCTACGTAATCGAATTTTAATTTTTTACTACATATAAATATGTATCACTTATTTTATGTTAAAACGATCAAATTTTAGTAACTAATAATTATTATAATATTATAAATGTCTAAACTTTTCATCAGAAATTAAAAACATATGTTCATGTTTTCTTTCAAAAATATTTCGATACGTTTGTCTTATTTTTAGTTCTCAATACTCTGGTTTTTAACACTAATTAAATATTTAAAATTGATTTTTTTTTTTTTTTTTATAAAAAGAATACTTAAAAGCAAATGACACTAAAATTATTTAAAAACAGCCTTTAAATGGATAAGGGACAAAAATGTGTTATACGATGCACACATGTGTTGTTAAAAGATCAGCAGTAGAACATTATTCCTCTAAGATCAACATATTTTTATTCTTATTTGTACCAAATACTCGTACCTATTTCCTTTGATATTACATATTTTTGTCCTTTACATGCTGCAGAGTAGAGTTTATTATAAAATGATTAAATATGTAATTACAAAAAAAAAGACAATATAAGAGTTATATAGGAGTTTTTCTGAGTTTACTTTTGTTTTTAAAAACAAAATTATTTTAGGTCATTAACTAACCTTAAAGACATATTTTTTTACACTTCTATCCGCAAAATATTGAACACCTTGATTTTATTAACAAACGCAATTGTGCTGTAGAAATTGCTCTTGTTTTAAAAAGTAAACCTGATTATAGGTTCTACCGAGTTAATTTTTTCGCACTGCTTCAGATTGGGAATAAATAATACTACGTGACAGTTAGGGTCTGCTGTCCTGTTCTTTTTATATTCATGAGGCTTCATCACTTTTTTTTAATGGGAGCAAATTTATGAGAAATTACGCTAAGGAGTAAAGAAAAATATAGATAAAAGTTATTTTTCCACAGATTTCAAAGAGAAACTTTTTTTAGCTACCATGTTAATATTTATAATTTTTCTGTTTATAGAATATTTCTTTATTCAAATCTAATTTTCATAAGTTGTTATTAATTTCTTTTTCTGATATATTTATTCAACATTGGTATTTTTTTTTTCAGAATGTTTTCTTTTTGTCTGACTGTATCATAGCAATAATAGTGTGTGTAGTTAAGGAATATGGGTCAGTTAGATGAAAAGCTCAAATATTTTACTAAGTTCACTGTATGCACTACGAGAAGTAGTATTCCTCCTCCAAAATAAAACACATCATACGCATATTAATATATGAAAAGTCTTAATTTTCAGTGTATACTTTATTCCACACTTGTTAGAAATGTTAGATAATAGAGGATTGACACGGGATAAAGTTGTAACAATTCTTTAAAAAATAAGAAGAAATTTAATTCTCTAATTCAACTTCATTCTTACAATTTTGTGACGATATAAATTATAGCGGTACACTATATTTAAGAAAAAAAAAATCATTGATAAATAAATGAAGTATATTATTTAAGACAGCGTTACATCACTCTCTCTAAGACAACGTTAAATTGCTATATTTGTTGTAGACTGTAAGTTATGAGACACACGTTTAAACAAATCTAGCATTAGTTAAGAAGGTGAACGTGTATATCAGAAAATTGGGGAAGAAGTATGTTACAAGGTGACTTATAATCTTCGTTAAAATGAAGATAAGGAAGAAAAGTGAAGAAGAAGAACGAGTCGTCGTCATTCAGTCAACTCGGTGAATTTATTTCACAGCCGTTTTTCACCCGAGAAACATTCATCCCTACCTCGCGCTGTCACCTTCACTTCCCCACCAATCAAGCCCTTCCAATTCTTTCACGTAACCCCAATTCCTTCTTCAATCTTTTAACTATATATAATTTTGCATTCTAGCGGTCCTTTTAAGTGAACTAGTAACTCTAAAATATGAGAAAACTCTACATTGGATGAACTATTTCTTTTAAATTATTCGAAGGGTCTTTATTTTATAAAATTAAAATAAAACCATAAATTTAGTTAATTTTTTTAACAATGTATACCCATTAGCAAATGAATTGATTTATTTTTTTTTTAAATATCCGTTATTTATTCATTTTTTTTTAAATATTTGATACAAGTATAAAAAGAGAACATAAACTATTTTTACAGTAACAGAAGTAAAAGAAGGAACCAATACAAATTCTTGTGGAAAAATGAAAATAAGAGTTTTAAAAATGGAAATATAGTTAAAAATTTATGTAAATGAATATTAATTGAGAGGATGACATGTACAATTTTGGTATTGGGGAAAATGCTTTTTAATCTTGTTTAGGACGTATGTTATTTGTTCTCATAATAACTAAGAGTCGGCATAATAATAATAATTGGTATCGTAATAATTATGTATTATTATTATTATTATGAGTACGTCCATACACACATGTATTCATACACGGGACTTTAAGAATAGATTTGCTTATAGTAAACAGGATATAGTCATACAAATACATTGCATTAAAACAATGTATCTTATTTATGTTGCTTTGTGTTGTAATTACATGAATAATCAGTTGGTTACTTACTCTTATATAAATTTGATATGTTGTTCTGTCATTTTTTTAATTTTTTGCTCAAAGGGTCTAATATTATAACTAATCTTAAATTAATTAATATAATTTGTTTTATTTACCCTTATTGTGAGATGCACTAAGGCTTTTTTGCTGTTCTATTGTACGGAATAAACAGATAAATAAATAAGTAAAATTATTAATATTTAACCACGATTTTAGAAAATATAGGAGCAATGTTCTTTTTTAACTATTAAAAACATTATTTAGAATTATTTTTTTTATTGAATTAAAGTTAAAATAGTTGAATAATCATTATTAGAATTACGTCATTAAAAATTGGAATATTGCAAAAGACAGATCTGTCAGATTCCATAAAACTATTAGCATTTTTTTTTCCTTGTACAAAGTAAAGGAATTACTGTGGTCGTGAAATATTTCGGTTATGAGATTTCAAAAGGAATATCCAATTTCGCCATCCCTGAATCCATTTTGACTAGTTTCGGCGTGACCTATATAGTACGTACGATGTAGCCGTAGGATGTTGAAATTTTAGATTTAAGGCTGCGCACTTCCTAATCCAGTTGTGCACCAGACTGTACGTAAGTATGTATCTTGCATAACTCAAGAACGATTATCCATAGGATGTTGAAAATTTGGATTTAGGACTGTCATAACATCTACCCTCCCCATTTGGTTGCAATTAACTTGATCATAAATGTTCAAAAAAGCCCAAAACCCAAAACATTTGGATATTGGACTTCTTCTTAACTACAGTAATATGCGCTCATTGAGAGCTTTTCAACGATATATCACTAAGTAGTACGTAGTTTCATCTGTTCCAGAGTTACAGAAAATAAAATTTTAACTAATGAAATATTTGGATTTTACAAGGAAAGGCACATCAATTCCAAACAGATTTCATTTCCTTTTTTTTAACTTTATTTTAATTTAAATTTACTAATTTATTAATAATTACTAACCTCTGACTGTAAAACAAAAAATTACAGTAAATAATAATTCAGTAACAAAAATTAAAAAAAATATGTAAAAATCTGAAGTTATTAATGAAATAAAATTTTGTTTATGGTAATTTATACTTAATATATTTATATTTATAGTAAAAATATGTGTAGTAATTTAATAATAATTTAAAAAGGCGTGTGGTGTCCACAAACCCAGAGCAGATTTTTTACTCTAATGACATTGTTTTTAATTTATAATAGTATATTTCTAAACTTTATTTTATATTTCTAATAATTTTTATTTTTTATTTGGATTAGAAAAAAAACATTTATATATATACGCGTATATATATTTTATAACTCATTGCAAGTAGCAATAATTACATTATATGTAATTATTACCAATTATTATGACTTACTAATTCGAGAGAATTACTACGTAAATATTGTTAAAACAATAATCATTCTTTTTACTAAAGCAATACTAATGAGAGATATAAACAATTGTCTGAAGATATATGTATTTTTACTGAGTAAATATGGTACTGACAATGCACGTGTTGTTAATGAAACTGTTATAAGGTTATTGTTGAAGAGTTATGTATTAAAATATATATATATATATATATTTAGTGAATATTTGGATGTGGATTTCAATTATAATCTTTTTTATGAATTTAATGCATATTTTTACTTTAACTTCAAAATCAAAAAATATATATTCTCGTATGATGAAAAATTGCTGAGTTGTATGTTTCAAAATTAAATTTTAAACATAAATAATCATCATTCTTTTTATCTTTCAAACTGTTTTGCAAAAATGTATTAGCTTATCTTATACTTTAAGATTCTATCCATGTCCACCAAAACATTATCGAGTACAACAATGATTTTAATCAGGTTGTTAAACTGCAACAAATTTTTAAGAATTTAGTAAATGGAGTGCAGCCAAATAGCAATTTCTTTTTCTTTTTTTTTTTTACCTCCGGAACCACCGTTAAGGTATATCTTCAGAGGATGAGATGAGTGAATTATAGCGTGTGTGAAAAATGTCATGCCTGACCGAGACTCTAACCCAGGACCTCCGGATGAAAGGCCGAGAAGCTACCCCTCGCGCCACGGAGGCCGGCGGCTAAATAGCAATTGGAATCCAATTACATTACTTATCTTTATAAACGTAATTAACTATATTTATAAACTACATAATTCTTCAGATTTCTCAACAGCTTGGGTTTGAGAACGTTTGCTTTCTCAATACTTGATAACGCAAATAATTTACTACGATGTATTCAAAATATGTTTTTAGTATGATATATATATATATATATAATACAAATATAATATTCAATTTCAGTAATGTTTTTATAATATTTTCATATTGTACTAAATAATATTTTAAAATAATAATAATAATACATTACTTGGTTGTCACAATATTTTTCTTATTTATAAAAGATTATTAATATATATTTTTTGTGTCAATTTAAATTTACGTCTTTATCCATGTTGTGCACATTGTGTGCAAGTGCGCGGGAGCAGTGCACATTGATTTCTAATATTCTTAATATTAGAATAGTGCCTTAGATGTGTTTTTTTCTTAATTATACATTCTTTTAGGTGCTTAATTAATTATACAACAGTATTTATTTGTATTTTTCATTAATAAAAATTTATTCTTACTGTATATTTATTCTATATTCCAAGTGTACTTTTATTCTATATTTCATAAAGAAAATTAAAAAAAAAGAATACGGTCAGTTTCCAGGTTTCAAGCAATAAATAATTTTGTATTCAGGATATGGTTTGTAGGAATAAATCTACTCTCGGGTAATTTTTTATCTTTTACCTAACATTGTAATGTGATTTGTAAAATTAAAATGACCGTTAAATAAACTTAATTCTAGTAAAGAAAATATGTTTAGTTGCCGTTTTCTATGAAATGATACATTTAATAAGAAACTGCAATAATCCAATTGAGATATGAGATTAAGAGAGATTTAATTAAACCCGTGACTTCAAGCATGTAAAGAAAACATTTCAAGCGCAGTATGGTGTATAAAAATTTAATCAATACATTTCTCCAATTCCAGCTGAGGGCTTAGATAAAAGAGGTTGTTAGATAAAGACTTGTCCAAAAATTCTTTTTTTTTCTCTTCATCTACAAATTAATGAAAATTATTAAATAATTTGTTTTATCAAATAATTAAACCATTATTCAAAGGAAAGAAAAAGCTATATTATCGTATGCGTTAAATACATAGACAATACTTATTTAAAAGTAGTAATACGACAGCGTAGTGCTAAATGTGGAAAGTTTTCCTGTTATCTATAATAATCTTATGAGAATTTACCAAAGAGTACTCAAAAAAACTTTGGTTGGAGGTCCCTTTCCAGATTAATCTTTCGTTCTCTGTAAAATACAACTTCTTATGAGCGTTAGTCATCCTTTTTCAATGACGTTCCTATATAATTCTGTTAAAATAGATTTCCAACTTTGTTTCAATCATATCTTTCCTTTATTAGATTCTTTTAAGCTTTTTGATCTAATAGCCATTACTTAATTAAATACTTAAACTAAAAAAAAAATATCCTTTACTGTAAGTATGACAAAGGTTCACATCTGATTAAATTTTCCCTGTCATGCAGCCCAGCAGAATACAACAATCAAAAAGCGTTATATTTTTTTATCGAACATATAATAACCATTAGCGTCAAACGTGGATAAATATACCACCGAATTTAAGTTTAAATAATTTTGAAGTTTAGAATTTAAATATAAAATATTTGTAATTTCTACTCCAGATAAAATATATTTTAAATATGTAAATTCTCTATTTTATTACATTTTAAAATTTAAAACTAAATTTTATTTTTTGTTATATATTGTCTCTTTATTATTAGCTTCAAACGTAAAGAATAAGAGCGATATATATATAGCGATCAGAAAAAAATTGAAGAGGTTTTACTATCACAAATTAGTGTTCATCAAAAATTTATGTGGGAACATTTACCACTAATTCAAGTTTGTACTAGAATAACGGAGGATTGCAATGAATTTACGGAAGCATATTTTTGTAAAACACATTTTAAACTTTTATTTTACTTAGTGTATATATATATATACACTAAAGTATTCTAGCTGTTTTAGGTCAATATCTAGCTTATAAATACATTGAAAATAATTACTTACATATATATATATATATATATATATATATATATTTATAAGCTATTATACATACAAAATTAAAATAATTTGTTTAAATTATAGGCCAAAGAAAAACAAAACGGGTGGATAATAAAATACAATTCCCATGAGGAAAGAATATTTTTGTCATCCTTTGAACTCAAAACTTGCGGGTAACTAACATATATAAGTAACATTGAAAGGTAATGAGCAACGTAAGGAAGAGTTAACTCCAAAAATCATAAACCCTAAAGAAACTGCACTCATGTAAGAAAACATATTATTCAACATATGTTGTAAAATTAAATAATATTATTTGTTAAATAATGAATAAATTATGAAACTAAATCTATTTATATATATAATTTTTTTTTTAGTACATTATATTATATATATTGTTTTTTTACAAAAAATTTCAAATAAAATATATAGAAATTCTGATTTTTTTCTTTTTGGAACATCATACACAACACAATCTGAATTGTTAATTGTCTGAATTGTTTATAAATATGTATATTTTTCTGCTTTTTCCAAAATTGATAAAAACCAATTGTTCACGTTCATTAATTTAAAAAAATTTTCCGACTAATGACGTTTTAGAATAATTCCCTTATGAGCCTTTCCTCTAGGAAAGTAATCGTCTATCGGAAATTATGAAAAAAATGATTAACTTAATGATCCATCCAAGATAAACTTTACGACTCATAAAACTGGTACATAAATGATTAAAAATGGAATAAAAACCCAGTATATACATATTCTGTAAATGTTACTTCTTGTATCATTATCTTAAGAAAAAAATAGAACTGAAAGTTAATCTTTTTTTAGGTGTATTTTTTCTTAGATTTCTTTAAATTATGCGTTATTGAATGAGAATTAAGATCGAATTAAAATTAATTATATTAATTAGGAATAAAATTAATTATTTTCTTCTTATTTATTTTTTAAAAAACGTTCAATTAATGTTGATTTTTTTTATATGCATATTAATTATAACTTTACATTAGATTTAAATTGAAGCTCATAACACTATTACTCCACATAGGTCCATTATTCCTGCTTAAACACTTAATATATACCTACACTAAAAAAAATAACAGAGTTACATAATTATGTTTTGCATATAAATATCATCGTACAAGAGTTCATTATTTCTCCCACGTATCTATTAACTGCGGAAAACCACACCCGACTGAGCGACCTATATTTTTGCATTTGTGTGTACTGGTATACCGCACTATTTCTTCTCATCAAACTTGGGTGAGTAAAACGTATCCATTTATTTGCAAAAGATATGTGAGTTAAGCAAACCTTGTTATATATTTATTTATTTGTTGCTTCTTTCCCCTTCATGTTTATTCTCGCATTCTTTTTTTTTACCGCTCTATTGAACACCTTTTCAATCGAATTTCAATTAATATCACTAGAGTATCAAAGAGGAAAATTCAATAATGTTTACAAACCAGTGTTATGGGTTTGAAGTAATACTGTTTCTGAAATCATTATTTAAAAACTTTCTTTTATTGATATTGTTGATAATAAAGAAAAATTACTTTGTTTAAATGAATTATCTTAAGTCAGCAATTAATTTATTGTCACTTGTTCTTCTTGTTGTAGCATTCAATCCTAGTAATGGTTTGCAGCAATCTTCCTCCTTCAGGCAGTTCTATCTTGTGATAATTTCTTAACTTGCATTTAAGTTTTATACCCAAATCCTGTATGGATTGTATAATATATCTTAGTCATGGTCTTTCTCTTGCATTCAACTGTTCCCTCTATTATTGAGTGCAAAAAACTGTTATGCTGTAGACATGTCCTGTTCATGAGTCTTACCCCTTCTCCAATAAGTTCCGTAAATATGATACCTCATCAATCCTTCCTAACACTGGTTATTTTCTCCTTCCATGTAATTTTTAACATCCATTGGTAGCATTACATCTGAAACGCAGCTATTCTCCTTTTTCCTTCTGGCCCTATGGTCCATGCTTCACTGTCACATAGGAAAATACTCCGTACGAATATCTTCATCGATACGTTCTCAATTTTTTGTTTATATTGTTTGAGGTGAATATCTTAAATCTTTTACTGAATAAGAGTTTTGCCAGTTGTATTCCGTTTCTTGAAAATTATCTTTGTGTAAAAACATTTCCCAGTCGAAGTTGACCGTGGATGAAAATGCGTCAGGATCATCTCTGGAGAGCAGGATATACCATAGAAGCAGCCCTGTAAAAAATAATCTTCACCTATAGGCGGTGTATATAAAGAATAGTTGTGTTGGTCGATGCGAGAAGCGGCGCAGACTTAGCTCAGGAATCGATTTATGACATTGAGAAGATCAGGGAAAACAGCGATGGTCGTATCGGACCAATGCAGGTCAAGATATACAACCAGGGAAAATCCTAGAGTGGGAGAAAAAGAGGTCTGAATGGAAGTTCAATGTGCTTGCAGCCTCGGGCAGACTTCCTGTCGCCTGAAAAACAATGTGATTTCATACCCGGTACACACGATGGAGACCTTGGTCGTTAAGTCGGTGGCGTCTATGTCATACACGAACCTCCTAAAGTCATTTAAAACTGATGTTGTGATGCCTCCAAGCACTACGACACTCTCCCCGGCCCTTTTAAGACCGGGGAGAATATGAAGATCCGAATTAAAGAGGATATGTGTGCGGCCGGTTCGTTTAACAGGTAATATCGACGACTCTCAAGGAGGGAAATATTTCCACTAAGACGAGGACGGCCGTGCTACGTCTGCACGATCTTGAGAATTATATAAGCGCTGAAGATGTACTCATGGGACTAGTGCAGATCTTCGGTGTGGTTCCCGTAGATAGCATCCAATTAACATTCAGGGAAGTATTCGGATATACCAGGCTCGCAAATTGTAGACTTCCTGCACCTTTGGCTACAAATATTGCCCAGAAAGGGAGAGTAACGATCGGCCTTGTTTCCTGCAAGTCCAACATTATTAAGGTACCACGGAGGTATTACCGCTGCTTCGAAGCAGGATACACCGCTTCACTCATTCACCTGAAAACAGAACAAACGCCTTGTTTTTAATTGCGAAGAAGGTCATCGTGAGAGTGATTGTGTGAACAAGCCTAAGTGCTTGATCTGTAAAATTGCGGGATACAGTACTGATGCTGCCGCGTGCCCACAAGGAACGGTTAAGGAGAAGCACACTAACAGCCGGAGGAGGACCAGCAGATCAGCAACCCGTGTTTGAGGATAATACAACATTAATCATGCGACGTTAGCACATAATATGTCAGTATGCAGCGTTATGGAGAGGGAACTGACATAACACTCATCTCCGAACCGTATGCCCCCATTCGCGTCTCGAGTGGTTGGCCTCTGCGGATTGGGTAGCAGTTTTATGGCGCCCCTACCTGTAAGGGATGTGATGAGGGGAACCGGTTTCATGTGAATGAAGATTAGATATATATACTACTACTGGATATGCTTTCTCGGGATGTTGCAACACACAGCCAGGCTTTGATAGCTGGTTAGTTTAATTCCTCGGCCACTATCTGTGGATCGCCCATGACTAATGCGAGGGACAGATTGTTTGCGGAGGCTGCCGCCTTATTAGATCATGAATCTTAACATAGGAGTCCATTCTTGTTTATAAGGGAAAACACAGGGTCCATTAAACTTTGCCCCCCCCCAACCGGTTTTAGTGGTTGGGGGGGTTTTGGATTGGTAGGTATGCAAGTACTATACAGGCAGCGATCATCAAACTAGATAAGCTTAAATTTGATAATATTAAGAGCATTGTGGACGGCGGGTGTCTCCTGAGGCGGGAAGAACGGCGTTTCATGACTAAAGTACCAGGGGGATGGACCCAAGGAAATTCATAGAGGAGCTGGATTTTGTTGATGTACGGTTAGCACGCATGGCAGAGGATGAGGCAAATACAATGGCTGACAGTTTGGAGAAGCTTGTGATGCTCTTCTTCCTCGAAGATTTTGCTCGGAAAGCATCTACTAGTTTACCGGTAGACAGACGAGGTTGTATAGAAGCGTGGGGGTGCCTGAGGGCAAGGAGAGCGGTGCAACCGGCATACTTTAACTCTCTCGGCAATTCTATACAATCCAATACAGAAGACATAAGAACGAGCTCGTGAAACCTATACGTGCTTTGAAATAGGAGTGTTGGAGAAAGTTAACGCAGAGATCGATATCAATCCATGGGTTAAGCCCTATAGGCTACTTGTAATGAAAATGCTGATACCCAAGTCCCCATGAAATATGATGCCGGAGATGTACGAGGTGTCATTGATGGACTGTTTCTTATGGAGATGGAATAAAGAATGGTGGACCTTATGGATCCACTTCCCTTTTTAACAGGGAGGAACTTCCGGCGTCTGTAAGGCAAATATCACTAGACAAGGCGCCAAGCCCTGATTTATTGCAAAATATGGTGGTAAATCTGGCTTTTAGGGCAATCCCTGCATTTTTATGGGGTGTTTATAATGAGTGTTTGTTTGTGGGGGGTCTTTTCGAATAGGAAAGACCCCCAGATAGTTGGAGGTGGTAGCGCTTCGTTAAGGCTGGTCGAAGCAGGAGAGGAGACTGGAGGAAAATGTCGCCAAAGCAGTACGATTTTGAAAGTGGCCGATAAATGTGATATGGGCAAGAGGATAATCTCTGAGCGAAGGATAAGGGTAGATGAAAAAAATGCGTTTAATTGCGTAACCCATGGCGCCATCAGGACTGCACTTGAGAGATTCCATGTACTCCGGTATCTGAACCGTAAGATTCTCTTATTTGAAAGAACTTACATTGATTTGTGTAGGAGAAGACAGCATTCTCGAAAGTCGTAGAGAGAGGTGTTCCACAACGGTCGATCTTTGGACCGATCCTATGAAACATTGCCTATGGTGGGGTTTTCCGGACCCCACTACCATGCGGAGTTACTATTGTATATTATATTGATCTAGCCCTGGTAGTTGAGGCAGACACAAGAAAAGGAGCTGCTGATAAAATACGGGATTCATATGCAGCCATCAGTATTTGGATGGATAGAACTGTTTTAGCTATGACAACAGAAAAGACCGAGCTACTTATTGTCACAAGCAAGAAAAGAAGACTTACATTGAGGAATGAATCAGAGAATCGTTGGATTACATCGAGGGCAGCCATTAAGTATTTAGGAGTCTGGATCAACTATCACTTATGTTTTGGTGTCTGAACACCAAAACGTAGACTCCGAGAAGGCCCAAAAGGTTGCATGGCTGATTCCGGGGCTGTTACCAAATCGAGTGGGGTCCAGGCAGCAACGGAATAAACTCCTATTCAGTGTAGTCTACTCCTCAATCCTTTATGTAGCCGAGTTTTGGGATGGGGTTATTATATTTGCTAAATATAGAAGTGCTCTTGAATCACTTCTATAGGCGATGCGGCATCCGCATCAGGGCGGCATATCGCACTGTTTCTCGTAATTTGTCGGAGATTTTAGCAGGCTCAGTCCCTATAATCTTGAAGTTCAAACATTGACTGAGATTGGCTGCCAGTGGCCAGTAGTGGCTGGTGCGGGAGGATCCAATGCTCAGTAGATTATTACCTAACGCAGTTTCTGGCTGGTCAGGCGACCTTCCATGCGTATTTGTTCCGGTTTGGATTGAACTTCTCTCTCTACAATCGGGTATGTGATAATTAGAAGAAAACTTTGTTACATGAGTTCTTTTGTGAATTTCATTATGTGAATTATGACCTACTTCAAAATCTACGTTTTAAGAAAAATGTTCTGTACAAAATTAGTATGTAGTACTACTTTTACTAAGTAAAAGTACTTAAGTGATGTATCTGACTTTTTTTCAGTAATTAGGCTATGCTCCTATCTTTTAAATCAGTTTTTTTATTAAGTGATAATTTTCTTATATATTCTAAAGTGTAGATCCAAACACAGTCATAATTATACCTCTACCAAGTTAATTTTTGATGCCATAAGAAAGGGTTTTATAAAAAAAAAAAAAATTGAAAAAGACGAAGGCTGATTACTTTACTTGCAGGAGGTGAAATCATCAGCATTCCTAATGCTCTATTAATATTCAAGTCGGGTCAGCGTATGGGAGATCTCCACTATCCCATGAAATGATCATTAAAGTCGGATCACTCCCAGTGATCCGACTTTTTTGATATATATAGTTTACGTAGTCGAACCATTCATACCGGTGTTTATAAATATATTATGTGCACTTGATTTTGTCAGTGAAATAGAAATGAGTAAGCAAATAATTTCAATTTACATTATAATTTACATATTTTTAACACATTTAAATCTAATCTTAATAACAACACACCTCACTGTGATTTGCGATTATTATACTTTATTTATAACACTATCTGTTTTATAATATTTTAAGATTTTGTAATAATGTTCTCCGAGCAAATCTGAACTCCTACTTTAATTTCTACTGGTTAAGAATATTTTTAACATCAAATAACACATTACAGGCTTTAAAATATTTTTGTTAATAAAATATTAACAACTGTTAGAGCCACTCTGATAAAATAAAAATATTTTTGCAGGAAGTGTTGAAAAAAATTAACTTTAAATAAAACTAAAATGTAATGCCATGTTTTTGTATTCTCATATATCTGGCTTATATTTATTATCAAAATAATGGAAATCTGTTTTCTCCAACGCTCGGGTGGGACTGAACACGATATACAGAGTAGGAAAACGTCAATATGCATGTTAGCTAAAATGTAATTTCACTGACACCATTTGGAACGAATGTTGACACATGTTGATCCAATATCTCTGATACATACACACACGCGCGCGAGCGAGCGCGCACGCACGCAAACACATACACACACACACACATATAAATTATAAAAGTATGATATTCCGCCCGATTATCTGTTTTTTCTTTTTTCTTTTTTTGTAATAACCGTTCGGTTAAAAAACGAAATTGAAAATTATTTTATTAAGCAAATTATTTTATTTAAGCAAATTCATGATTTTTACTAATTAATTTTATTTGAATAATATTTTATTTATTAATTTTACTTAAACCTTTCGTTTTATTGTTAGTTATTTTTCTTTAAAAATGTTACACCACGTGAAATCAAGTGATATTCTAGTAAGAACGACATAAATATTAGTTGGGACAGATGAAAATTGACAAAACCCAAATTCTAAAAATGGATTAGAACTAAACTAAAAATGAAAAATTACGTTTAGACTTCATAATGAGAATAATATCTTAACACTGCTACAGTAGAAATGTAACTACTAGCTTACGGTAGAAATTTCACTGTCAGCTCACAATAGCGAGAAAATTACTCTTATCATTTTCTTGCACTGAGATGTTTCATCATCTTTAAAACTGAAAATATTTCAGTTTTAAAGACAGTAAAGAAAGATATACTGGACAGCAGAATCATATCGCTTTATTCAAAATCAATACTAGAAAAACCTTACTTACTCATCAACAGGAACTCTACAAACAAAAAAAAATGTTTGAAAATTAGAAACAGGGCTTCAGCAATATTCCGAGTTTCCATGTGCTTAGCTGATTTAAAAATCGTCACATTTTTAATTTTTACATTAAATGTTTAATTTAAACAGTTTAAAATTTTTCATAATTAAACAGAAAAATAAAGGATTTACGTTAATAAAACGTTTAATTAATTTTGTATAAGAAAATTTAATATGTAATAATTTTATAATTAGTAAATAATTAAGTATGAATATTTAATAATTTTGTATTTACGAGCAAAATTATTTTTCCATTTTAAGTTTAATTTAACTAGTTATGATGAGGCTTAATAATGAGCTAAAAAATAACTTTGTTCTGTAAGCTTAAATCCTATAACTCCTATAACTCTATAACTCTATCCTACTACTCTATAGAGTAGTTTCTGAAAAAAAAAATTGTAAAACCCCCAAAAAACTGAGTAAAAAACATACTTAAGCATAAATTTAATTGATTAAATAGTGTTCGAACATAAAATTTTGTATATTCAAATGAAATTTTCTCTTACTTTTCATCATTACAACATACCCTGAAATTATTTTCGTTTTTTTCGAAGAACAGTATGAATAGATATTTTTTACTAATTAACTTTTTTTTCGAAAAATGTTTAAGATATCATAAAAAGAATTATAATATTTCTTTAAGTATCATAGCTTTGTTTATAACTACTCTTATTTTTAAATTTTATGTCTATTTTGCATAGTATCATTTTTCTTCGGGATACATTTAACTCTTAGAAAAGAATCAGATTTTAAATTTAAAGTTCTACGTTAACTAATCCTCATTATTTAAAATTTTTCATCTAAAAATTCAAAATTATGTAGAACTATATCCGTTTAGAGTTTATAAATTAGTTGATATTTTTCCCAGTAACTTTTTTATCTTTTCTGAACATATCTCTTTCAGGAACAGGGTATACAAAACTCAACGGCTGTTTTAAAATGACTTAGTGTTACATTAAAACTGCTTTTTTTTAACAAAAAAAATGTAATCAATTTGTTTTTGCGTAAGTAGAAACAAGTACTTAGTTTTCACATAAGCTTTAACCAATTCAGTGGTATTTCGTTCAGAATATCTGGAAGTGAGATTAGCTTCAATTACGTCCAAATTAAGTCCTTAAAATTATCTCGTTTCTGCTATTTAATTTCTAAGTAAGGGTTTTGGATTATTTATAAGTAAATCTTTAGCTGTATTTTCAAAACTAAATACACATTTAGGGATTCATAATTCCACTTTTGTAGCCATTAAATATTTCTTATTTCTTTAATCCTATTCTTGGGTATAGAGTATTTTGGTATCATGGTATTTTCTAACAGCAATGTATATTACGGGGCATATTAATTAAATTTTCTGGTTTTAGAATTAGTATTTTTAGTGATTTTAGTTTCATACTGTTCCATTTTTTTTTCATGGTACTTGGAATCGATTTTAACACCAAAGAAAAAAGCTGACAACACACTTGTAGGACTCTCCCGCAAACACCGCTTACATACGCATGTACGCACAACTTAATTTAGCACGTCATTGCTACACTAGCGCTCCTTGTAGTGGCAGGAAATACTGTTGACGTAGTATACCCACTTAGCTACATTTTTGGGGTGGGAGTGCAATTTTGAAAATAACTTTTTTGCCAGACTCCCTTATCCTTAAAATTGAAAATTTAATGTTATTGGTAGTTTACCATACTATAATTACCATACTATGTATGGTAATTACTATGTTGTTACCATACATAGTAATAATCTGACCAAGTTTGGTCAAAATTAGTCCAGTAGTTGTGGAGATATAAGGTGATTTAGAGTGTGACACTGAACATACGTACATACGAACATCCGGAAAATTTCCATATGATTTTAATGATTTTTGAGTTCCTTAAGTGTCAACGCGACATGATCCGGTGAAATCCGCGTATGCCCCTACTGAACCGATTACAATACTTTTCATTCTACTGCAATAGCACTAGAAAATAAAAATTCCTTCACCTAAAACTCTGTCCATACTCCCTAATGTGTTTTAAAACTCTGCTCAGTTCCGGATGGTTTTGTAATAATGGTTTCCCGTCAGTCAATCAATTAATCAATTTCTATGCAAAATCATGATAATTGTCAAATTTTAAAGTCTGTTAAAACTGATTATTACATATTTTGAAATATTAATTAATCCATTAGTCTGAAGAAAAATGAATACTAATAATATGTTATGTTTACTTTAACAGCAGAAATAGAATTTCGATAATCATATTATATAAGTATTTCTGTGTCGCCTATGTATGATAGTACATTTCGTACTATCATAATAGGCGACATCCATATTATATGAATGTACATCCATAATTTCGAGCAATTTTAGTATCTAAATAGAGATTTTCAACGAAAAAGAAGTTAAAAACCTACTTACTTCTTTAAAAATATTAATGAGTACCTCCAACAAATAATATTTAATTAAAATATATAACATTGATTTTAGCGTTTATAATCTATTAAGAAAATATGTCACTCCTTTAGCAGAAATAATCATTGGTTGTTACACAACTTTATTTCCAATAAAGTGTTTTAAGTACGGATTGTACCGAAAAGGTTTAATTCTACAAGTGTTTTATTCAATTAGTTTACAAGTTTTACTCAATCTGAGACAAAAAAAAAAATCAGATGTTAATTCCGTAAAAATATAAAAATTTCACCTGGAACTAATTTATGAAATATACCAGATATGTTAGTAGATATTTCTATTGGTATATACTATTGACGACAGCTTGAACAATCGAGTCCCACTCAATGAAAAGTAAAAATTATGGTATAATAATTTGTTCACCAAATCATCGTAGTATTAATTTAATCAGCTGTACTGGAGGAACGCATTTTTTGTTTGTGTTGTATGTTTATTCTTCTCTGTACATAGCCGTCTTATAGATTACAGTATTGTTGCCAGCGGGCATGAACTTATTTTTTTGTTTTGATGTGGTAGACTAAACGTTGTGTATTTAACATTTTTTGTTTAACGTGATTTCTATACTAAGCAATTTTTTGTTATATTGAACATTAACTTAATTAAACATGGTTTCTATTGCTATTATTGCGTGAATCTTATTCCCATGCATTTATACTATACATAATTTGTAATTAAAATACCTGTAGTTATTTATTGCAGATTGCAAAATTCCACCCGAATTTTGTGATGGCTCTTAATGCCCATGTTTGAGCCGCCTATTTTTTTTTTTCTTTATCTGTTTAGCCTCCGGAACTACCGTAAGGTATTACTTCAGAGGATGAATGAGGATGATGTG
>JAAAKQ030484610.1:0-22028 GCA_010016005.3 Zanna intricata
ATCGGATTTATCAAGTAAATCTTCGTAAGTCAAATTTAATTTTTGCATGTCTTCTTTAATTTCTTTGATCCATGTCGGTGGACTTTTTAAAGACTGAAATTTATCGATAATTTTCTTAGTAATCCTATCCTGCGGGAATCTTAACAAGTGTGCACAGAAAGAAATCCGCTTCTTTTTCATAGTATCAAATTTTCGTACAGAAATTTATTAGGCAGTAGTCTGTACTGATTTTCGTGTTTATGTTTTTTGTTTATGCAGGTTCTAAGAATCCTACGTCAGATTTCAAGCAAAGCTTCAGTCCTGTTTTTCTGATTTAGTCTAAATAAAATCTCGCTTGCATAAATAATTATCGGTTTAGCCACCGTTTTGTAATGTCTAATTTTAGTATTAATCCAGAACAATTTTTTGTTGTAAGTATTTTTGGTTACCTGTTGGACTTTAAGTAATTTATTACTGTTTTCAGTCCAATTTTCTTTTTTTATATATTATATTTTTGTTTATTTACTTCTGTTCTTTTGCTTTTAGTTAAAACATAGAAACTAACGTAATCTAGATAAAATAATTTTAATTTTTTTTTAATTTTGATTATCACAATAAATAATAAGCTACGGGAGATTATGCTTGGTAGACAAACTTGCTTACTAAAAATATTTTTATATAATTTATCTATTAATTTTTTCGTAAAAAAATTGTTTGGATTCAAAGTTTAATTGCTTGCAATACTTTGTAACAACTTTCGTCGAAAATTTTGTAATTTTACATCAATGTTCTATCCGTCTCCGATATAAATTATTTTTAACTTTTCCTAACTTATTCTTTCTTATGAAACTCATACAATTAAAAATAACTCTTTTTTAGAAATTATGTGTTGTCCCCATTTTTACGGGAAAATGATGATGAAATAATCTTGTTGATAATTAAAAACGGTTGATAATTAAAACATAAATGTATGGATATGATTAAAAACAACGTTTCAGTCATCCCAGTGAATAGAAAATCCTTATCGAAACCGAAAAAAGCATATAAAATAATCGAAACACAAATAGATGTCATTTCTTTTTTGACATCAAGTGCGTTGTTTAACATGAATGTCTAATTCTAGGGTAAACGGTCAACTACTATTTCTATCTACAAGTTAACAAATTATCAGACATTCCCTCACAAAATGCGAAAAAGAAGAAACATAAATTTTGGCGATACAACATCGTAGTTCTTTCACCACAACGATGTGCCAACTCGTGTTTTGCTGCTAACTCGCAAGATTCTTAATAAGTAAATTTTCTTAATATACCCTTTCTTTCTTCATCTGTTAAGCCTCCGGAACTACCATAAGATATTACTTCAGAGGATGATGTGTATGAATGTGAATGAAGTGTAGTCTTGTACAATCTTAGGTCGACCACTCCTGAGAAGTGTGGTTAATTGAAACCCAACCATCAAAGAACACCGGCATTCACGATCTAGTATTCAAATCCGATATAAAGATCTAGTATTCCAATCCATATAAAAATATACCTTTAGTAGGATTTGAACCTTAGAACTCTCAACTTCGAAATGAGCTGATTTGCGATGTCGCGTCAACCACTAGACTAGAGGTGGGCTCTCTTGATATACCCTACTGAACCTCATCTGATCTAGCCCCATCTTGCCTTTTTTTATTTCCAAAATTAAATTTTCCGTTGAATGGATAAAAATCTGAGCAAATAGAATCCGTAAAAGATAACTTTCAGAACTGCCTGAAAGCTATTTCAAAAAATTTGTAAAGAGTTGCTTCATAAGTGAAAGGAACTTTGTGAAAAGCGTGTACAACGGCAAAAGGTAAAATACTCTTACTTTAAAGGAATATCTAATTATATAATGTTGCAAATATTCAATACATCTTCTTTTTTTTCTTTTTAGAAAAATACGATTATTTTTTGAAAAGACCACGAATACAGAAAAACTTTTTAAACTTATATAATAATAAATAAATTTAATAATGAGTATAGTAACTAACCAAAAATAAAGAAAAGACAATTTTATTTTTAGAAAATGATAATATAAAAATATACATACGATTTGCATGTAAAATCGTATTAAATTTGATTGTTATATTACTTTAGGCAAGATTGAGTTTCAAAATATTTATGATTGTTCATGACATGAATACGCCGATGTGATCTCTCTTTTAAAAGTGCATTTTATTACGCGTGGAATAAATAAGGACCAAAGAAAAAGATGCTGAAAAAGAAAAAAAAAATTAAGGGAAAATTACAATGATGATGGGTCGGTAAATTCATGGAAGAGTTTGTTTAATACGGGTGAATGCTAGTAGTTCGAAAGACATCTCTGATTTATTGACGCATTATGCAGTAACGTTTCTAGTAGTAAAAGAGAATACAAAGCCCTATTCATGGATAGTAAATAAAGTAATTGCAACTCTTTCGAAAATTTCTTCTTCTTAACTGAGAACCTTCACTTTTCATCATTTTTTTTATCTTTTTTTTTTTTGTTACACTTAACAGACGCACATAGAGAAATTTTTTATGTTTTAACTCATTAATTTTTATTTAAAAAGTACTATTTTTAATACATAATTACGATATGCATATGTTCACACATATCGCTGTAAACTACAAAGTCTATAACGCTAACTAACTCACTCTTTGGTCGATATGTAACAAACGATGCAAAATATCTTCAAAGATAAATAATAATAAAAATTAGTAAAAAAAAAAAAGAAGCAAAAAAACAATAAATATTATTATCCTCTTATATGAATAATATAATATGTGCTACGGTACATAAAATATATTCCAGTAATTTTTATATTGCTTTTGAATTTGAAAATAATGTATTTTATTACTAGTTTTTAAATAATAAATATATCTATAAAGGAATGAATACACACCGGTCGGTTTAGACTAACGATTTTTTCTGAATTTAAACAAAAAAAATTTTAGTGTTCAACATGAAAAATCTGATAATTTTTTCGAGTAGTAATATACAATTCATTTTAAGCTTAATTTAATGAAAAATTAATAACATAAAATTTCAGATCATCAGAATCAAACAGGACCAAGAGGATTTGAGATAATTATTCAGTAAAATATATAAGTATAATTCGATAATATTTTATTGTTTTAAATAACAATTTTTTTAAATATATGATAAATGTATTACTACAAATACCTACAAGAATCTACTTATTTACTCAAAAGGTAAGTTTAGACAAAATTTCCATAAATGTATCCTGGAAAAGTTTTTTTTTAATTTTTTCTTCCCCTCTTAAGGAATATCTTTGTAGATGAATATAATAATTATTGTATTCATACAATAATTATTATTGTATGGAGGGAGGTGAATAAAAATAAAATAGGCAAAATAAACAAAAAAATTTTCTTAATTTTGCCTGTTAAAATTATTTCCTGAAATACTGTACATTCTAAATACCACCATGGCTTTTGCCAAGTATAAATACAAGATTAAATTTTCTCTTATGGAAAAATAAAATAGAAACCAGGAATAGTCAATCACCCGACAGAAATTTTCTTCAGTCCTTAGTAGCTATGAAGAATATGGACTGAAGGATATGCTGATATCTCAGGAAATGAAAGCGAAAATGAAGCCGCCAGAACGGCAACAAATTGTGAAAATAAGGATATATCCCAATTCAAATGGTAGACGTCAAAAATCGTTTAAGCAACATTTATAGAAACATTCGGTGTAAAGAGTGGAAAAGATTGAACACCAAATTAAATGCTATTAAAATCATTCAGCATAATGGAAGAACATTGCGTTACAGATTCGCCGAAAATAAGTGGTATTGACAAAATTTGAGAGTCGCATACTAATGACAGATTCATATATGCTTACTGGCGAAAGAAAGACCAATGAATGTGATAAACAGTTCACAGTTCAGCATCTGCTTGAAGAAAAGGAATATTTCACTAGAATTTTTTTTCTTTAATTTATTTTATAATAAATTATTTGCTTGAAGAAAAAAAAATTTCACTTGAATTTTTTTCAATAGAATTATTTATTAGAAAATATTTTTTTAAATAATTGCGGGATTCATTTTTTTATAACATTAAAAATTTTTTTTTTCAAATAAAGGATAAATATTACCGTGAATATACATACTAAAAAATTGTCGGAATAACTGGAAATTACAAATTGTTAAAAATCTTATTTTCGTATTGTAGTATTTTTGTATTGTTCCATCATGAAACTATTATACATTAATCTCTATTATTCATTATCAGTTTAATGAGTTACAAATATTCAGAGCCCAAAGTTTGACAATTAAATGTTATTAAATTTTGATATGGGTTTTTACATTATAAAATAAGAACAATAACGAAAACAATAAGCTGAAGCTAAGTTTCATAGATATAATGTAATTTTAATAAAAGTAAAAAAAATTCTTATGCTGTATTTTAAAAATTTAATATTTATTGCCATAATTGCCATATTATGGCATTAAATATCGATTTAAATCGATGTAAATTAAATCTCGATTAGTTATTTATACTTATTTATTTATTGTTTCTTCTTTATTTTATCATTATTACTACAATCTTTTTATATTACACAGTTGAAATGTTTATTTTACTTTATTTCAGGATTTATATATTTTAACAGGCTTGCAACAAAATACGATAAAGTTTTTTGAAAACAGAATAGACCGTTGGAGGGGGTGGTTAAAACGAACATTTGAGGCTCACAACCCTTTCTGAATGAATTTAAGCTCTCAGTGGACATAGGGCCAGTTCCCTAACGTCAAATATATTCTGAAAATGGGCGATCGCTGAGCGCCAGGGGTATAGAATTCATAATGAAATGGAGCCACCTATAAGCCGGGCACGTTTACTCCATTACCCCCTAGCAGTATCTCCCTTTAACCCCGTCCCTACCTCGTCCGTAACGTTATTCCCGTCCCCCCTTCTGCCCGTCCCTAGACTCGCTCGAGTTCAACACAAGCACGTCCAACCCCAATCCTAGTTGCTGATAGCGTAACTGGACCTTAAGTTCTTGCTATTTAGGCAAAATGGTAATACAGTAGCATGGAATTCACATCTAAATTACAATCTAATGTTTGCGTACTATGAAAGCTGTTTATAACCGCCCTGTTATTATGCAAACAAAGGGGTTAGGATATTTTCATAATTCTCTCTTTAACATTAGTTATGTAGATTCAGAACAAAATTTGTTTAATTAAAAGCTAATACCGTTTATCCGTTTTAATTTTTTTTATTTTAGCACATAAAATAAAAGCAATATGTAGCATTATTAAAACCTCCCGTTATCACTAAACATATAAATCGTTATACTTTATGTAATCTTATTTTGGATTATTTTAATTCTGTATTTTAAAAATTATGTAATGTTAGGGGTTCATGAAGTTTTAAAAATAAATTTATATTAATTGAAAAACCATAGTTATTAAAAACACAGTCAGATACTTTAAAAAATCACCTATATAAATTACTTTTAAAAGTCTATTACGTCATTTTGCGTAAAACAAAATTAAGCCATCCTACATTTGTTTATAAACGTCTCAATCTCTTGTAGTGGAATTTTTGAGTTCCTCAATTTGTGAGTATTAACTAGAGGAGATAATAAAGATCCCCTCCAGATTAGCCTGCAGAAGAAATAATAATTTTCCACAATGTAACTGTTAATTACGTTGTATATGAAATATTCTACAAGGACACGCTTTAAATACCTTCTTTTATTATAATTAGTAGAATTTAAATAAAATCTATCACACAGAACAAACTAAAAATTTTTAAAAGTAAACGTTTGGTAAAATTCGAACTAACCTACTGAAAAAGAAAAATAATTTAAAAAATAAAATAAAAGAAGTAATAATTTTGAGTGATATCGAGAACCTTTGTTGAGAGCACATTACGAAAATTTTAAAGATTTTATCAACTAAACTTAGACATTACACCTAACTCTAACTCTACTCTTATGACAACCTATCGGATTCAATAATAATAATTATCATAATAATACTTATTTGGAGCTGTTCATCCCAGAAAATCTTGAAAATCTGAATATCTTCGTACGCACAACATTAACAAAATACAGGATGCATCACCCTAAATCCGCAGTAGAACGTTTTTATATCTATCGAAAAGAAGATGGTAGAGGACTCTTAGACCTGAAGTCACTATGTAAAAGACAGATTGCATCAATGTAGAGATGTTTCTGTCCAGGTCTGAAACATCATTACGAAAAGCAATAGTTACATCTGACAAGGGCTACTCCTCTCTAAGAATGATTGATGACAATTTCTATCCCTATATCACTACAACCAATGATAATATCCACACGTGAAAACCTAAAGTGTTCCAAGGCAGATTTCCCCATTCACTTGAAAATGCCGATAAGGACGCCCATCTACGCGTTGGCTCAGGTGTGGGTCTCTATTTGGAAAAACAGAAGGTATTATGTATGCCATCCAAGACTAGGTCATTGCAACAAACAGTTACAAAAAGTTCATAGAAAATAACGACATCAGTGATGAGTGCAGAATATGCACCAGTCATCAGAAACAATTGTTGATCATTTAATAAACTGGATGCTCCAATTTGACTAACACTAAACATCTGCTACAGTCTTATAGTAAGTATTGTTCACCAGGAATTGGCATTAAAATTATGAATTGTGGCCAGATTAATTATAAATTATGAATTATAAGGCTAGAAAGTACATTTGAAAAATGATGATTAGAGACTGTATTATAACCTCCCCATACATACTGACAAATTTATTGTTGCAAATAAGCCAGACATTATTCTACACAATATTAGATAAAAAAAACTGCTCTTCTCAATGATGTCACTCACCCAGCTGAACAAGGCAGCAACAAATAAAATAATCAAAAATAACCCTCTAAAAATATAATATAAGGAAATTTACAGACTGAACTCAGTAGAAATCATTCTCTTTATGATAACAGAAAATGGATTAGTTTACAAAAAATTTTAAGAAATACATAGCAAAGGCTGGCCTGGATCCTAAAACTATAATTCCAAAAGCCCAAAAATCAGTAATTCTGGAGACATGAGGATTGTACGAACTGTGGTACATTGTTAAATGTACCACAGCACTTAATGAGGTATGCTCCAATGGCCTGTCATATTGAAATTCCGGATGTGAAACATCTCCGAGAACTTTTAATAATAATAATAATAATGGATTTAAAAAAAAATTTGATTAGATTTAAAACTTTAATCTATTAATTAAACATCCTTTTATCAATTAATTTAATTTTTAATCTAAATTAATTTCATTAATGTATTTTTAATTGATTTTTCAAAAAGCATAATCTTTTTTTATTTATATAAAGGACTTTGATATCTGTAAATAACAGCTAGTTACTTTTTAAATTATCCGTATAATTACAATTTCTTGTTACTGATGAATGATTAAACTTTCTAAACTTTACATAAGAATTACAAAGAGTTATAAAAATTTTGGCTGAGAAAGCTATCTAAACTTTTTTAATTAATGATACAAAAATAACTTTTACGACCAACTTTTACCGTCTACGCGGGACAATAACAAAGCAAAGATTACGATTACTCCACAAACAAAACCATTAGAGATACAGCTACAAAAGATATATTTCAAGTAACTAAAAAGATTTTTTTTTTTTTTAACCTCCGGAACCACCGTTAAGTTATATCTTCAGAAGATGAGATGAATGGATTGTAGCGTGTATAAAAAAATAACATGCCTGACGGGGATTCGAACCCGGACTTCCGGATGAATGGCCGAGACGCTACCACTCGCGTCACGGAGGGCGGCAGATAGATAATTTGATCAGGATAGTTTCATCTGGTCTGACGCCTTCTTAGTATTCATCTAGTTTCTTATCCAGTCGATCTTGAATGCACGTTGATAGGATCTTGGAGAAAATTTTGTAAGCGACAACCAGAAGAAATATTCTTGTGTAGTTTTTGTGATCCATTTTGTCGCATTTCATATAATGGAATGAATATATTCCAGAGACTAGGCATCGTATTGGTGTAAAATGATGATATAGGCTTACATTAATAAGATTAACTAAATATTTTACCAAAATTTAAAACCATAATTAACGAATTAATACTCCACAGTAATTAGGTTTTATTCCAAAATTTTTAAAAATCGTATAAATTACTTAATCCGAAAATATGTCACTAAAATATGTATCCAAAATCTTTAGCTAATTCCTCAAAATATCTACTGATCCTTACTACTGTCTTGCGTATGTTTTCAAAAATAATTATCTTACTTATAACCACATTACCGCTCTTCATCCGATCAATTCTGTGGATTACCACATTAGACGTGAAAAAAATAATTTTGAATTTATTTTGAACAAATTTTGAAAGAATTTAAGATATTACTCATCTGAAACAGGATGTTATCATACATAGGAAATTGCCTATTAACAGACTACCTACTGCACAGTAGTGTTAATTAGAACTTGAATTATCAAAATAGACCTGTTATAAGAATAATACGTATTAAAATTTAAATCCTGGGCGTACTAATTATTTATATATTTTTATATAAATATTTATGCAAACACTAAATTTAAAAATAGTACTTTAAAAAATGTTCAAAATAAAAATTTTGTAATTTTAATAACAAAATAGCGTGTGAACTGCAAATACTAAGTATGCAAGGTAATATAATTTACAGACACTAAAAAAAAAAAAATTAATGAATATTAGAGAAATGTCTTATATCTTATTTATTATGTTTTCATACCATCGGTTGGTAGATTCTTTGAGAATGACTGGTAGTAGAGGAAGAGAATTAGAAAAAGAAAGATGGGCTAAATGTGAAGTGAAAGAGAGAAGAGTAGAAGAGAACTACGAAAAAAGGGGAATGTATTTAGCGAGACGGGTGGACGGACCGAGGTAAGAGTATGGAAGGGGAATTGTGGAGAGTGGAGAGGGGGAAACCATTTTATGACCCACAGGTGCACTTAAACCACATTTACGACGGGTCGTAAAAGCGTAACATTATTATTCCTTAGACTCTTGAAAAAAGCGCGGAAAGCATCTACAAGAGAGACGGGACGGTAGGTTACAAGCGCCGATCCTATATTCTGTCTAATAACATAATTACATAGATTTTCATTTAGAAACTTTGCTTGTCGTATTTTTTTTTTTAAGAAAAGGAAGGTAGAGAGAGCATTACTAGCGATGTAAGTGATCAATTTTCCTATCGTAAAGCCAAGCTTAAATAGAAACAGACAATACATAATTAAAGTCGTAAAATGTTTCGACCCCGACATGGCTTTATTATTCTCTACGAAATGTCCAATAATCCTAATACAAGCCTGTATTATAAACTGTTTTAAGTCCATTTCTGTGGATCTTAAGCGGCGATACAAAATTGTGTACAGCTGCTGTAAACTTACTATGATCAATGTAGATGGATTGTTTCTATAGTAACGAAGTTATCACAAAAATCAAAATTACCTTCCTTGACACCGAAAGAAAAAACTTTTTGTTTAAATCAATTATAATCTTGATAGTTTGTTATATATACTATGATGTAAACACTTATAATTTACCGCATAGTAGATAAATAAGTTTATACTATTAAGTAAAAGTAATAAATAATATTTAATAGAATAATTAAATTTACGACACATATCTTTACTAAAATGAGAAGAGGCAATACCCTGATCGCTTCCCGTAGAAAAGTTATAATAATAATTTACTACTTTACATTATCCGTCCCAGTCTTTACATAGCTAAAAAAATTTTTTAATCATCTGGAGTATAAAAGACGCTTATCAGACTTCATTTCCCTGAAAGTAATAATGTTCATTATACAATCGGTCCCTGTGATGTGGGTGAAAAAAAAATGCCATTACAAGTACAGTTGAATATTATTAATAATTGTAAAGGTTAGAATTTTGTTATTGATCGGTATAATCAAATTAGCATAGATAATAGTAGAAATTCACTTGCATTCTTAACATTTTATCCCTAAACTAGCTTAGCGGGCATTTTATTCTGTAGATATTTTACGTCAGATCGTCTACAACTGTTCAGTTTAAGGTACAATTATATACGCAAAAATATATTCTCATATTAACATAATTAACAAATAACTGTTTTTTATTATAATTTTGAAAGCTGTCGATGATATAACTGATGTTAATTTGCGCTGGAATAGAGCTTAAAAGTTTAATTTTTCCCCCACTGATAAGAATTTAAATTAGAAATTCTATGATTTAATTTTCTTTTACATATCTTCTTATCAAAACAATTTGATTATTTTATTTAATTCTTTATTGTTTTTTGTTTCTTTCTTACCTTTACTCATAATTTTTTTAGATACTGCATAATGTAAGCAACTGTTAAATAAAAACAATCAAATAAAGATTGCCGTATCTTGGATAAAATTTATAAAAATAAATGATACTGAAGAAAATAAATGTTATAAAAAGTAAATATTTCCTCGATCCTTAAGGAAAACATCTTTGCTATCCTTTTCATAAAGAAGGATAGCAAAGAAAATTAGTTTGAAATGTTATAGATGATGCGCGTGAACAGGTAATTTTAAACTAAGTATTGAGCATATTTTATTATTTTACAGCATTCCCTACTAAAGAAATTTTAGCTCAAAATTTAATCTATGTTTAAGTACTTAATATGGAAAATTAAGTAAAAATTAAATTAAATTAAATTAAAAATTAAATCTACGGATGCGTAGAAACCAATTTTTTTTAATGACGGGATGATTAATGATAATTATTATTATTATCATTTTAATAATAATAATTTTTTTTTTTGGAGAGAGATGGAAATGAATTTATGCACTGATTGTTGGGCTTCCAATGATGGTCTTATCCATCCGCTATCAGCAGACTACCGACTAAAACCAACCCCTCCCCCTTTCAACCAGGGCTCGACTCGAAACTGTTTAACGCATTACTGCAGGGGGAGTCCTCCAATCCTAGCCTGAGAAAACCGCTACCTAATTTGCATTTGGCTCGTGACTATCCAGGTCACCCTTCTTGGTCCTGAAAATACTTCCGATGATCGGCCACACACACTCAGCTACTCAGGTCACGGAGCCACATCGTAACCACGTAATGGGGGCTCAGTGCTCCGATATCCGTCTCAAATGTCCCTTGATCTGCAGCCAACCGAGCACATTTGAAAAAGGTGTGCTCGTCATTGTGCCGTACGCCGGATTTAGAGGCAGTCGGGGGACGGCGATTTCCCTATGGCATTGAAATAAGCGCGGAAGTACCCGCAACTCGTTAAAACTGGGTCACGTGTACTCCACCTAACTATGCCGGCGCTCTATACACTTTCTGACCAGAGGGTTAACCTCGAGGTCCATCGTCATCTGGTCTCGTGATCCCAGTTTCCTTGCCAGGCGAGGAACACGTGAGTCCGTCCCTTCCCGGCGATGGTCATCTGATCTTTGTATACCCGTCGCTTCCTGTTGACCGTCTGGCGCTCCCGTGCCAAATTCCAATGGATATAACGCTGGCAACTACCGATACGCGGATGCAGTTCGCAAAGCTGCGGTACGTTGACCTGCGCGAACCGTTTCCATTTTCTCTCGAATCTTCTCGCCTAACCCTATATTTCCTCCCCGTACAAAAGAACGAAATGCACCGTGGACATCAGCAGTCCTCCGTTTGCTGGTCTTCGGTCCACCGAAATTCGCTATGAGCCAGCTGAGAGTGTTTATGGCTCTCGCAGCTTTGTCAAAATGAAATAAATTATATTAAGAAGCTGTTTTTTGCGATGCAAATCCAGGTTAGAAAATGTATATCCAGGAGAATGTATACCTATATACTCAGCTGGTAAAGCAATAAAGATTTTAAGATAAAAAAGCTAAAATAGTAATTTATAATATTTATGTTTTTATCAAGTGACAACGAAGCATATTTTTTTCACATCAAATCTATGAATCAATCAAATATGCAGAAGATATTATTGATGAATTTAAGACAACTTATTTTATCAAAAATAAATTACCATGATTCAAAACATTTTATTATTATTATTATTAAAATTATCATTTTAATTATCATCATCACAAATAAATGACAAATATAATTAAAAATTTCGTTGATAAAAAATATTTTTTCCGTTTTCTCATTCTCTTAATCGTGTCAAAATTGTAATAAAAGTAAGAATAATAAGTAGAAAATTGAAATAAATGAAACGTTCCTATAATAGTGGATCAAATCCCGGGATAATATTTTTTTATTTTTTCTCTCTAGGGTCGGACCTACAATTAAGTATAACGCAACCCAATGGAGATTTTATAATTTTCTACCGAATAAAATTTTTTTAATTTAAAATTTGAGAAAAATCGTTCAAACTTTAGTTAAAATCCATTTAAACTCATAGAAAGCTATGAAAAGCTCAAATAACTCGAAGATTGTGTTAAACATAATGAAAAATTACTTTAATAATAAAAATAAATATATTTATTTACAAAAAGATAAATTCTTAGGAAAACATAATAAATGAATTTCAAGTAATTGGCTCGATTTTTATACTAACATAAAGAAAAAAGAGCAGATACAAGTGCCCCGAAGTGTTATTACGTAATTTGTTTTAAATGTTGAATGAATTAAGGCGCAGTTTAATTTATTAGCATCGTTAAATTTACAAGTAGTATCATTTGCAAAACGTGTCATTCTGTTAGCTACAAGCAATATAAGAGTGCGTATTCAGTGATCAGTCAACTACGAATAAGGTATAATGAAACCGGTCTGTGTGGGGCGAGTGTTAGCGTCTCGACTTCTTATCCGGAGGTCCGGGTTCAAATCCCGGTCAGGCATGGCATTTTCCCACACGATACAAATTACTCATCTCCATCCTCTGAAGAAATACCTAAAAGTGGTCCCAGAGGTATATAAAAAAAAGAACGTATAATAATGTTCAAAATATTTTTATCAGTACGTAAGACATCATCTGCTATATAAAAAGGAGGTTTTTGAAATCTTATCATTCCTTCCGAAGAATTAGTTCCGATATCTTAAGTAAAAGGCGTGTAACATAACGAGAAATGAAAAATTATTATAGTATAATGGTACTTCCCTGATTTCGTATTATTGAGTTAAATTAAAAAATATTTTAATTCGACATCTTTGTGATGAAAAATATTTATCTCAATCAGCTAATTCTTCATGACATTTCTTTTTACTAAGCAAGTTAAAGTTAGTAACAGATCTCGTATTAAATATACTTAGCTGAAGATTTGAATGAATCTATGATATGTGTAAAAAAAAAAGATTTGTAATGCGATATTAGACTCAGAAGATAAATAAGAGCAAAACAAAACACGAGAAGAATAGATGAAACATAAATTCTACGATAAATATAAATTTAAAAGAAATATTAACGTAAATTTAAAATAAAGTAAAATAATAGGGTTGTAATACATAAAATGCTTGTAACATAGCCTGATAGTTAGAAATTAATAAAGCATAGGCCTATATATTATACCATTAGGAAATTTGTATATACCTAGTTAAAATTTTACGCCGATTATAGAAAAAATATACACCGTTGTATGTCGTGTTTAACTACAGTAAACCGTAATAACCTATTACATAGTGGATATTATGCTTCATGATATAAAAAAATAAATAGTGTTGGTAAGATTGATACAAGAATTCCCTTTTTTTTTTTATAATAATATGTGATTTACCACAAGGATAAAATTCATAAAAATGTCAAAAAAAGAAACTATATAAGATATTATATTGTTTTATTAACTTGTATTACATTTAATAATCACGAAATATGTTAAACAAAAAAATCCTGTAAAAATAACTTTTTTTTGTTTTATTTTAAAACTACGAAGATATTGTTAGTCACCCTATATAAAATAATGGCTATAATTTAATATTATACAAAATTGTTATTTTTAATTTTTCACGTAATTTAATTAAAGAAGCCTTTATCGATAATCTGATTGACTTCTCAGGACCAGAGAGTGAAAGTCACATTACGGATTTTAGTGCGGCAAATGCTCCCTAGTAGGCAATACTTGTACTGCGCACGCCAAAGATGTCTCGATCAATTCCTAGCTAGGCCTTGCCGCTCTCCAATCGGTATGAGCATTTACCCGCTAAAGAAATCAACGGAGATGTCAAGCAAACAATGGAAATAAAACCCCACCGATAGTTTTGTACGAGATCTCTGATATTCTCTGGTGAGTCCGAAGGCGACTGTGTTGTGCGTGTAATCAACAATAAGCAACTTCGTATAATATCGAATAACACTGGAAGGTACAAACGTCAGATGATACTGGAACATCTCCTTATATACTTACGCACCTTTCTTTATGAGGCGTGACTAAAAAACTTTCGAGTAATCCTGAAAAATCTACGTCGCTCGATACCGTTAAGTGTGATATTAGATGGCATGAAAGTTAAGGACATAAGAGTAGAAGCATTATCAACGTCCGGCATCTGGTATCGAAAGAATCTTAACGGAACTTTTTTGTGATTTGGAATCTTGAGACAACAATAAGGAGTTATTCGAATTGAAAATGTTGTCTCAAATGCTGTGTCATGTTTGAGGCGCCGAAAAACCTCTATTTAAATCGCAATGTCTCCACTAACAGCCGTACGGCTGTGCTAAGAACAATTGTATGCGTCCATACCGGCGCGTGATATGCATAGGAGGCCAAAAGACTAGTGAACCCCTAAATACAGACAGGAATATCCCGGCTACATGTGTATTATGTCATTTTGAACACCCCTGCCAAGTGTAAGACTGTAAGGTACATGTACGTTTTGTAAAGATAATTAGTCATTATGTACTGATAAAAAATAAATAAAAAATATATGTAAAACAACCTATACTTACGAATCAATATATGTGGTCCTTTATAAAAAAAAAAAAAAAATCCTTTATTTATAAAATAAAATCTTTCAAAAGAAATTTTCAGCACTCCAAATTTAAAGTAACATTTTCTTTTTAAAATTTTATTTTAATAACGATTTATAATAGATAATTTTTGTAAATAAATTTATCACATATACACAGGTATATACATATAAGTTAACATGTAATTTAGTTTTCTAAAACGCATACGAAATAAAATTATACAGATATCCTACAAAAATCTATAAACAAATAAATCGTGGAAATTTGACACTTTTAACTCTATAAGCATTAATTAAACTTATAAACACAATTTTCCCAATTTTTATATAACAACATAACAACTTTTTACAAATAAAGATTTTTTAAAAGTAATAAGAAGGAAATATATTTTCTAAATTTAAGATTTTGATACGTTACTTTAATCATATGTAAAATTCCTATTTTCTTAATACTATCTCTAATTGACTGATTTTTATTTATATTAAATTATTATTATTATAAATTTATTTTTAATAACTTGTACCAACAACAAAATAATCCTTTGCACTGAAATTAGTTGCAGAACCTAATAAGTAAGTGTAAATATTATTTGTATTTAGTTAACGGTATTTATTAATAAATGGTTCCATGTCAAAATAATCCTAAGTTTATAATTATCGAATTTATATATATATATATATATATATATATATATGTGAGTATAAATAACTAATTAATAATATTAACAATAATATTAAGACCTAGTAGTAGCGTCTCGGTTTTTCATCCTGAGGTCCCGGGTTCGAATCCCAGTCAGGCATGGCATTTTTTCACACACGCTACAATTCATTCATCTTCATTCTCTGATGTATACTTAATTGTGGTTCCGGAGGTTAAACAAAAAAAAAAAAAATTAATAATTTAATATATATATATATATGTTAGATCTGTTTCCTCCAATTAAAAGGAGTTACGTAACTAACTAAACTATATTTATTTTTATTATTTTGTAAAAATTTCACAAAAAATAAACGGGGTACTATTTTTAAATTATAGTTAATTTTAGTAAGGATATAATAATTTGTCGACGATATTCAAGTTGTCTTCTCTAAAACGTGTTATGGGAATTTATCTATGTAATAATATGTACGTGTGTGTAAGTCGTGTATATTAGACGGAGTGAGAGAGAAAGATGCTGCAAGAGTAACGCTGAGTTATTAGTAAGGGTGCCAATGTCGCCTGCCAACTACTGAGTTTATATATCCTGGGAGATTGCTAAGGAGATGGGGGATGTTATCGCCCGGTAACTCTATGTCACCCCCTAAATTATCCGCTTAGTCTTAATCGGTAACATCCCTTGATCATCCTATAAGGATATCACTTTGAGAGCGGGGGGAGGGTAAGAAATATGTGTAGAGCTAAGCGAGAGAGTAAAATAGGGAAATTTATCTATATTAATCATACGGGTAAGCAAAGAGCTAATACACATCAGTTTTAATATAGAAATTTAAACATTTAAACACAGATATTTATGTGCGTATGTATAACATATTCGTATGTTTTATATATATATATATATATATATGATATTTGAAACAAAACATATTTCTTAACTTTATTCCAGTTTAATAAAAATAATATCGTTACATATAAACATAAACTAAATTAGAAAACGATTTCTTTTATTGCTATTTTAAATTTAAATCCAAATTTCTTATAATTTAGCGGAAATGAATTTCAAAAAAATGTTGGAAAATAGTCGTATCGGTAAATTAATTAACAGTTTATTAACTTAGTCTACCTAAATATCTACTACAAATAAACGGTTTTAGACGATCTGAAATAAGATAAAACTATCAACTAGAAAATCTAAGCCGTTCCCATTAACAATAATGATTCCTGAGATTTTAAAAAGAAAATTTAGGAAGTTCATTTAGTTTTCTTCATCGAGTTAACGAAGAAAACAAGCTTGGGTGCTAAACCGAGCTCGGTTCCAATTGATGTCTCACTGACACCTTTGGTGATTGCTAATTACGTATAAACATCATTATTATCATAGAAAGCAAATGTGAATAGTCTTTCTTGTTCTCAATTCTTTTGAAGTCTTACCAAAGACAAAAAATATTCAGGTATATTAATAAAAATATTCAGGAATATAAATATTCAGGCATCGACTATTGAGATTCTCAGAAAAAAAAAAGACATTTTTAAGACAGAAAAATAAATTGCTTTGTCAGATATTTATTTGGTGATCATATATATTCATCATGTTTACTGATATTTAGAAAATTAAATATTTTAATTATTCCATCATGTAATTGTTTATATTTAAGGATTTGTAACCTATCTCTTTCTCTCTCTCTCTCTCCCTCTATATATATATATATATAGTTTAAGAGAAAAGGGGTTTATTATTCTGATATTGCCATTTTGAATGAATAACTAATTAAATGATTATCCTATCAGTTTGTTTCAAATAAAACTAAACGATATTCTAAGAAACAATTATCACTTTGATAAAAGTAATTTTTACGTAATGTTAATTAAAATAATTTTAATAAAATTCGGAAATTTTTATTTATTTGTTTAACGTGTACATAAATAAATACCCAAAACTTTCTATTAACGTCTTTTTAAATTTTATTAATTTTCAGTTATTTAATTTGTTATTATTTTAGTAAATTAATATAGACTTTAAACTTTTTTTTTATTTTATAATTAATTATATATTTGTTTTGTCAAGCTGATTTCATGAAGGTTTTATCATAGTTTCCCTTGATCCCTTCAGGCAAATGTTAGGGCATTTCCTTTCCTTATCAATGGTAGAAAAATACATCTATAAATTAATACTACATTCTTATCAATCAGTATAAAATATTTACTTGTTTATTATTTCTTAAAAATTAATTTATTGTCGGTAAACGATATTGAAATGTCAATTAAATATAACATTTCAGAAATTAATTAATTAAAGGGAAATATTTGGTTTTGATTAAATTGGTTAACGCAAGTTTTTATTTCAAAAATAAATTCATCGAATAATTTAAATAACTCAATATTACAATTATATAATTCAATTAATAGTAATTTAAATAACCATTTTTTTTTTTTATTTTAAAGTCAATGTTGAAATTCACCATAATTATATTTGATCCAAAAAAAAAAAACCACTTTATACTCGGAACATTGATTTATTCCTCACGAGGTGGTTTTCAATATAAAACAATAAATAGCAAAATAATGTCACTGTAAATCGATGTTGCTCATAAGGATTGAGTAGCATGGTTTTTTTTCGTGTGTTCTCTAAACCAGTTTGTTACTATTGAAAGAGCCTTGTAGTGTGTAAATTTTTGTAATATTTTTGCACGACTTAAATTTATTAAAAACTTTTTTTTCTATGTTTGAAGCAAGTAATTGTGTTTTAGAGAGAGGTCTGAGAGTACAAATATTATTCTCTTTCTTTGTATATTAATTTTTTTCGCATTCAAGGCAAACAAGTGTTTATTTGAGGGATACCTTCATACTGTAAGTTTTTTCGGCAGTTTATAACATTCACAATTTTTTTTATATTATACTTTTATGTAATAAGGAAATTCACTAACACTTTTACGAAATTAATAATAGTAATACTTTTTTTTTCCATGGGGGAGGGAGGTGGAAATTCATTTACGCAGAAAATGGAATGTCGGGCTCCCAATGGAGGTCTTACCCAACCGCTATCAGCAGACTACTGACTTAATCCGCCACTCTTGCTACCAGGACTCAACCCAGAACCGTGTAAAACATTGCTTCAGGCCGAGTCCTCTTATCCTAGTCTGAAAAGGCAGCTAAACTTAATTATCAGAGTATCCAGGTCAACCTTCTTGATCCTGAGAATGCTCCCGACGAAATATGCCACACTCTCACAGCTCCAACCGGAGCCATATCGCAACCACGTTGTGGCGGCTCAGTGTTCCGTCTCTAGTGTTCCTCGATCTGCCGCTCAACGAGCACATTTGAAAAAGGTGTGCTCGACGTCGTATAGTACTCCGAGACATTAGGGGCATTCAGGGACGGCGCTTTCCTTATGGCTTACAGAAAAGCGCGAAGTACTCGTGACCTGTTAAAAACTAGGTTACATGTACTCCACCGCTCTATGCCGCCACCCTGTCCACGGTCTGACCAGAGGGATAAGCCTTGCTGCATGTCATCCTCTGACTATGGACGACATGCAGCAAGACCTGAGACTATGCGTCTCATAGTCATAAATTTCTTGCCACGCAAGAAAGGTTCGAGTTTGTTCCTCCTTTTCGATGGTCTCCCTCCCGTTCTTTGCCTTCTGAAGGCCGCCTGTTGCTCCCTTACCAGAAGAGCAATGGGTATGACACTGGTTCGACAGGCTCGAAAACAGTCCGATACGCGGAAGCGACTCTGAAGGCCGCGCTGTGTTGTACCTCCGCGAGTCGCTTCTGGTTTCTTTCAAATCTTAATGGGTGGAACAATACTTCTCCCCCCCCGTATAAGGGGACGAAATACAACGTGGACCACAGCAGTCGCCATATTCTGGACTTCAGCCCGTTGACATTCGCCCTGATCCTGCTGGGAGCTGTTATGGTTCTCACAGCCTTGTCGGCGGCTTTCTGAAGCTGCTCTAAAAAGCTGAGTTTCTGGTCAATCATCATATTCAGGTACTTCGCGGCCGGCTCTTCCCCGACCCGCAGTGGGAGGAGGATATGGATCTCCGTTTTTCTGAGAGCTAGAGACAACCCGTGGTGTCCATTCAGGCATCACGGGTGCTTGACTGAGGTCAAACACGGGTGTATATCTTGACTGAGCCAGAGTTTGGCGTGCCTCACGTCGTTTGGTGTGGTATTTGGCCTGCAACAAATAACGCAACGTCGTCAGCTTATCCAACCAAGACCGATTCTTCAGGCATTTCCAAGCTCATTAAGCCGTCATAGATGCCGTTCAAAAGATCGGGACTGAGAATTGACCCTGAGCCGCCCCTTACGTGATCGTTGCCCTACGCCAGCAGGCCGCGGTCTCTCAGATGAGATCGTTGTTCCATGTGTCCACTATTTTGAGGTAGTCTGGGCAATTATAACGCTATAGCGTTTTTTTAACTATTCTGAAGAGGTAGAAACGAATAGTCCCTACCGAAGCCGAATCATATTGCTCCACCGTGCAGAGTTGAAGCGTTTTTCACTTCGGCGTTACTAGAAGGACCACACAAAGCGAAAAATATTTGTAGTTTTCTGTTCGCCGCACTATTTCTAGGGTCGACCGAGCCCTGCCGGAAGCTATACTGATTTGGTGATAGGCCACTTACCTGATTCATCGCCGCAACCAATCTTTACTTTAACAACTTCCCAAATTTTCCCAAACTTTCCCATATGTGTCAAGCATACGCAGTAGGAGATAGGAGGACGGCTACCTCCTACCATTAATAATAATAATATTTTTATGCTCATTTTTTACGAAGTATATGTTACTTTCAGAATTGTTTTATTATTGGTTGTGATATCAATTATTTTTTTTAAGTGTATGTGAATTATTTTTGTTTCTCTAAGAAAATATATAGGCATCTCTTGAATTTCGTGCCCATCTTTCTTTATGAATGCTTAATCGCCATCCAAATCCAGTTCATATTCTATTTATACGTTAATCTATTAAACAGTATTTTCATGATAACCTTTTGGTACATAATCTAGTATTTTCTGAACCTTGAGGTCATCTGACAATATATAGATGAAACGTACGCCTACTTGTTGTCTGAGATGAATAAAAATGATGGTTTCATTTTGCTTTAGGAAAAAAAAGTAAAATATATGAACATTTCAATTAATGAATATTTAATAATGAAATCAACTTTTATATATAAAAAAAGCATAACAAAGCGGTATCATGTTAATGTATGTTTTTTTTTAGTGAACGAAAGTCACGACCTTTCATAAGAAGCTTATCCATTGCTATAAATACTCCCCATTTGACGTTTTCTTATGTTTTGGGGAAGATTCACTCTCCCAAACGGGGAATCTTCATGTGTTTTTGTTTTTTACATTACGTGTTAAAATTTTGTATTAAGATATGGCAGATATCTTTGTGAAATTGTCATTATCATAATATGAATGCTTAAAATAACATAAAAATAAATAACAAGAAGAAATTCTTTGATGCAATTTCAGATGTTTTCACAGCTTTTTTATAAACACTTAAGAAGATTTCGTGTATATTAATAATCTGAAAAAAAACTTTAATAGTGAATTTAAAAGAAATAGAATTTTTGAAAACCTGTTTTAAGTTATATATTTTCATAGGCGATAAAAAAAAATTAAGTTTCATCTGTTTGAATTTTAATCTATAGTGTTTATTAAGTAAAAATATTAATATTATAAAAAATTTTAGGTAGAAAATTCTTTGATTATTTTTAATGACATACTAAATCATGAAACAATTCTAATTGATAAAGAAATATTTAAAATAAAAAAAAAAATTTCTTTCATTCATCTCTTTGAAATATTTAATTTTTTTTCTTTTTAATTTTCTACGTCTAATTTCGGTAGAAATATTCTAGGACTAAGTATGATTTATAATACTTTAATTATTGCCACAAAAAGTTATATGTTTTGTTACAATAATGCAGAGATAGAAAAAAACTCTTTTACAAGGCACAATCACAATTTACATATAAAAAAAGATGAACCTATAAATCTCATGATCAATAAAAATGGAATTAATATAAAAATATTTATAATAAACTTTTTTAAAATAAAAATTTGTGTAATCCGGAACTTCTTTTATATTCTACACAGAATTTTTTTTTTTTTTGATTCTTTGTTATGAATAAAAGTTACTAAGATTTTATTTTTTATTTAAATCCGGTTTCTTTTTCTTAAAATATACGATTATTTTATTGTTTAGTCTAGTTTTACATGCTACCATATAAAAAAAAAAAAAAAAAAAAATTTTAAATTGAGAGTTGATAATAAAAAAGAAAAAATTAAACCTCTAAAAATTATGTATAAAAATAACATTTATAGGTAATCAAAATACTGTATGAGAATAAGTCAAGAGCATCTAGTGGATTTATTAATTTATTTATTAAGTTTTTTTTTTTTTATTTTGGTTTCACCTCCGGAATCACCGTTAGGTTATATCTTCAGAGGATGAGATGAACGAATTGTAGCGTGTGTGAAA
>JAAAKQ030484621.1:0-69608 GCA_010016005.3 Zanna intricata
TATAACGAAATGAAACGACTTGCACTGGATAGGGAATCTTGGAGAGCTGCATCAAACCAGTCAAATGACTGAAGACAAAAAAAGAAAAAAAAAAAATATGGCTCATGGTATGACTTAACTTTATTTCTAACTACACAACTATCACAACCTATCGCACAAGGCAAACATTTAGCATTATAAATTGAACAGAATTTCTTACCACCCTGAAAGCTGAGAGGTAACATAATTTTCAGTTCATTATATACTTGCCACATGTGATCTTTATATTTTATTTTTCTAATATTAAAGCCATGCTTTCATGTGCTTTCTTTCATATCAACTGTATATGCGATAATGATATTGAAGGATTTTTTCATAATGCAGTAAAAATGCTTTCAACCTAACTTTCAGTGAGCCAAATGAAAAAACTCTTTGAGAACATACGGAACTCAAAATATTTCATTAGCCCATCAATATCTGTACACAAACACAATGACCTTTTTGTAGTAAAATAAATTGAAAGAGTATTATTTTTGGTTCTAAATATAGTAAGTATTTTTTATAAAGAATTCACTGTTTGTTTTAAGTTAACATGCTCTGTTTGTTGCTTTGAGAACTTAAATTGCAGATTAAAATATTAAAATTAAATGAGATGAATTCTCATAAGAACCATGATGAGAATTTAAAAAATTTTCTATATCGTCTGCTCTGATATATTTTATCTCTATCAAATAAAATGGTAGTATGTACAGGTAACTCAAGTCTGTATGGTACTGGCTTTGCAGCTGAGGATACATCTGCATATTCTATTACGTCTATTTTAAAACGAAAATGCAAATATAGATGAAAACAACAGTCATCACTAGGCTCACACCAAACATCATCAGAACAAATGATACAGCTAATTACAAGTATTTCCTCTTCAACTATTTGGTTAAAACACAGTACCCCAATTAGCATGAGATTCCCAGTTATTGATTTGATCTCTGTGTACACAATCAAAATAAAATTTACATTCTGTTCTAATTAAATCAGAAATACTCTTACCTTAGACTTAAGGTGTAAATTTACTAAAAAATCAAAAAAAAATCATTTGGATGATTTGTACATCCAACTACGTTTGCAGAAGCCATGTTATTACTGAATATAAAAGTGTAACAAATCAGTTTTTTTTTATTAACAAATTGTTTAAGATATATCAGTAAACTAACAACTCGCATAATAAGATCAATAAAGCTAAACTAAATATAATTTAATGCCTCTGGAATTGGCAAGAACCTATTAACGTACTGTTTATAAAGGTTTGTAATTTGAACATTCTATTTAGGAATGCATTCAGACATGTTTGTATAAACATACTCACAACTCACTTTTCCCATTGTATATTAACCCTTCTATTGTTCAGATATTTATTTTATAGATTCATTTATTACATTTTTGTAAGGTATATTATTTAAGAATTAAAAATGCAATATCCATTATGATTACCCTAAGTTGATCAAAATGAATTTAAATCCTGAAATTGGTCAAATCCAAATAAGCCATTTACCTAAAATTATATATTATAGTATCATAAATACCATAGTTTCATAACTTACATTATCCATAGTTTCAATAAATTATTTGAAATGAGCACTCAGATTAGAAAAGTTGTGTTATATGTTAGATAAATTCATGTTGACTGTAGTGTATTAAAAAAAAAAAAATACAACCTGAATTCAACTCAAAAATGAGCTATTGCCAGCTTATATATTTGGTTTTGTATAAAATTAATCAATAAAAAAAAATTAATACTACATTAACAAAGTTAAAATAAAATATATATTCCACATCTGAATATAGTTATAATTTTTTTTTTCTTTTTAAATGAAGCTTTCTAATTTCCAAAAGGTGGGCATTTGAATTAAATTATTCACTAAAATCATTTTATAAGGAAGAAATATTTTAAAGTATAGCCAATATTCATTAATATGATTATGATATGGTGTTTCATTGCATATGATTTCAACATTACTACTGCACTAAAAAAAAAACATAAAAGTGTGTGTATGTGAGTGTGTTTTCAACTGAGATGAATTTTCTAAGCATGTACTCAACAATTTTATATAATAATCTAATTTCATACTAATGTTAGTCATATTATTTAAAAATTTATCAGCAATACAGAAAAACATAAACAAATTTAAATTACCTAGATTAATTTTATTACGCATTTTAATCATCAAAACTAAATGTGATAAAAAAAAAATACAAATACAATAAAATACAGCAGCTGCCTAATTATACTACATATCAAGAGTAGTGGATTAACCAATGACTAACTATTTAAGGAGTACTTTGAGATAGAACTACTTTGAACACAAGTAGAATACAACAATCAATTTTATTTAGGATTAATTCACTGAATAAATTAAATCTTGTGCAAAGGAGGCAAGATAAATGTAAAAAAAAAACACATTGATACTATAAAGATTGCACCCCAGTTTTTTGCATTTGTTGATTCAGTAGAACAAAATAATAAAAATTGTAAAAAAAAAATCCTAGTACCCTAAATTTTAGAAGAGCATTGCCAAGTAAAAGAACTGAACACGAATTGCATATATTTTATTTTCACTTATTTATCTAAGACATAAAATTTTGAAATAATGCTTTCAATCTAAGGACAATAGTAAGATATACTTGTATAGTATGTTTTCTTATTGTAAGGAGGTAAGCACTAAATAAAAACTTGATCATCTTCTGATTAACTTATCAACATAAAAAAAATATTTAAATCACGATAATTTCATATTTACTTTTCTAGATGATTAATGCATTTAATGTATTAAAGAGAAAATTATCTTTTTATTATTTCCCATATTTAATATGGAGGAATTTAATATTCCTCCGCACTGTATAGAAAACATATGTAAAACACAGTTTCATATCTTACCTGCTCGACAATTTCTTATAGCTGTGATGTAAATAAAGAACGTCAGGATAAAAGATGCCCACTTTGTGAAGAACTAAGTGGTGGTGTCACTTGTAGAGATGAATATTTTCAAATTCTTTAGGATAAACAGGTAATTTTCAGGGGTGGAGTGAGTTGTGTCACATATCAGATTGCCTACAAATGTTAGGTTGTGGTACCAATAGACATGTAAATAACATTATATTACGTAAGATATTTCTTTTATTATAACAATTTTCAATCCAAATAATTATTAATAAATTATAGTAATTCTATTTCATGTAGAAAAAAAAATATTAAGTTATTCTTAAATTTAGTTTTTAACATCCACCTCCTTAAAATTTACCAGTTTTATAAAAATGTCCCATTACTTCCTAGATGATTAAGTTTTATTATAGGCCTACTTTTTAGAGGAATAAACAGAATTGAAAAATTACCTGGAGAATGAGTATATCAGTTTCATTATGTTCTGCTATGGATGCACAACTACCCTGACTCAATGTCCTTGAACGACCAATACATCTGTTTATTGAATTTCCACTACTACCACCACCTGAAATCCATCAGAAAAAAATACACATGGAATGTACAGAAGAAATATATAGTTATAGTAGAATCATGATAAAATAATGATAAAATTATCAGATTATTAAATTAAATATTAGAAAAATAAAAAAAAACTGATAAAGCTTTAAAATATATGCCAAAAACATACAAAAATGGATAAAAAAAGAAGAAATAAGAGATGTAAGGAATTCTGGGTTATAAATCAGAAAAGAATGTGCTAGTTTATAAGAAATCATCATAACCTGGTGGAAATATATGTGGTGATATTATTAAATACAGATACCTACTGATGTAGTTATAATATTATTAAATATAATACTACTGATGTACATGGACTGTATGTCTTAATTTATGACTAGCCATTTATAAGTAGCCATCCATGTTCCACCCAGCAGAAAAAATGTGGGACTGAACATGTGGGTTGTACAATTACATTAGTATAATGTTAACCCAAACTATCTTTTTTTCAATCTGACTCATTGAAGGAGGCTTCTACTTTTTGTTGACATCTGGGTTTCAGTGCCACTTAATTGTTGGTCCCAGACAAAGTAAGTCATTTCTTTCAATGTAGAAATTTTGCCTTCCACAGTACATTAACTAGATCCAGGAGATTTGCACCATGATAAGTCATTCCTGAAACCTTTTAAGAAGCTCGAGTTAAAAATGTCAATCCTCTCAGCAATGTAAAAGTTTACTGAATGCAGAAGGTGGACTCATGCATCTCTTGGAAAGACATACTAAGTTTGAACTGTCGCTTATACCTCGATCAGTGAAAAGTATAATCTTCTTCTATGGCTTATGTCACTATGACCCATAGAAGCCAAACTCGATAGTAGGCAGGTGATTATGGTGTTGCAATCAGAGCTTAAATGGCAATACATAACCTAAAATATCTTAACAGAATAGGTATTGGTCAGCTGTTCCTTATGTTGTACTGTTATTACATGTACAAACTTATGAAAGTGTGCATTGAAGCTATGTTAAGGAATATAATCAACATACTCCAGCACGTGCGCGCACGTGCACACACACACACCATATAAAGTCACACACATTCCTATAGTTGTATACTTTTTAAAACATATACTTTTATAGGTAACACACAAACAAACAAAATTTCACAATAGTAAAAAACCATTAACAGTTATAAAAGTTAGTACTTCACAATTAATTAAAGAAAAATAAAAGTGACGGTAAACTAAATCAATAAATTAAATTTCAACAGTACATGTCCAACAACAATCTCATTGGTTATAAAAACCAAAATATAAAAAAAAAATCTAAACCCAAATTGTACAAAATTACATTAAGTATCTTTATTTTTATATAAATTATTTAATAATATAATGGATATTTTAGTCATATTAAAAATTATGCTGCCAAAAGTACAATGCTAATATATTTTGATTCCATGTTTCATTTATATTTTTAAGAAAATAATCATAACGTATTTCTTCACCCTGCTACTATCAACTCTATCTGAAAATTCATCAGTTATTACACTCGTTCATCTATTTAATGAGAAGAAAGATATACTAATTTCATCAACATTCTAATATCACAGTATAAACATTTGAATAATCAATTTATTATGGTTTTTGCTTTTGTTTAAAAATGTTATTGACTACTGTAATTATATGTATAAAGACTAATTACTTGTTTATTTTCTATTCTTTAGAGTGTATTGTTTGACCATTAAAATGTAAAATAATAAATACAAAATTTAAGGCATTGTTCAAATTTAAAATTAAAAAAATGGCACAATATAGAGAAATTATAAAAAATACCTTGTGCACGCAAATAGATAAAATAAATGAAAGAAAAAACAAACATAAAACAAAACATTCACCGCATTAAAATACATAAAGAAAATAGCTTACAAATTTAAAAAACATCTGGATATAATGTGGCCTTCAGAACAACAGACAAAAAAGAACAAACCATAGGCTGAATACATTACAAAATAAACGCAATGTATAAACTGAACTGTACAGTTGGTGAAAATAGTCATAAAAGCCTCTATAATTGTTATCATGTGTGTTTTGAAAACGTTCAATAAATTTGGTCTGTTGTAGTTCAAAAAGTTTAAAGATTTTTAATTATTTTCATCCCTGACTATCATGGACACAAAACAGAAAATATAAACAATTATAAAACCAAAGTAAAATATTTAATGTTGATAATGAGGTGATACTGCATTATATTACAAAATAATATAAGAGGAGAGAATTTTGTGGAAGAATCTTATAAACAAATGAACTAGGTCCTGATAGGTGATGTATTAAGTCATGAACGCTTGATTAATTGATCATTGAAGGATGTACAACACAAAACATAGCTGAGGGTATAGGATGCAGTGATTAGCTTCGAGATTTAAAGTTAATTAGCACACAAAAGGGAAAGGAATGGAGTAAAACATCAAACTGGTCAAAGACTGATGATTAAAAAAATTCAGAAGTAATAACACTATTTTATTTGCAAATGCATAATGCAAAATTTGTTACGTGATAAATAAAATAAATAAGCACACGAAAGAAGGATTTTTATAACATACAAGATAAAAATAACTAAAATTTAATTAAATGACCACAAAATCAAGTGTATTTTCACTTTTTTTTAATTAGAAACAGTGGAAAACAACACACATACTCAAAAAAAATCTAAAAAAACAAAAATTAATAACAAAAACCTTTTTTCATTAAATAAATATTCATTTTAGATTACAGTAACATTTTTTACAATAAAAACTAAATATTCAATTTTCTATTGGCAGTACTGTTTGAAATGGTATGCTTATAGACTAATCATTTAATTCAAACAATTCACTACTTTTAAAAGAAGAAATTACATAACAAAGGTTTATTAAATTATTCTGTTCACAGAGCTATCATTAAACTTGCTGGTTGTTTAGCATCAATACTAGAAAAAAGTTAGGTCATCTCAGATATTTAAATTAAAAATAAAAAAATTAATATGAAATGACTTTTTTTAATTTTAAAACGGTTACTCCGACGCAAATGTACACTGCTTACACAATGCATTTTAGCAAAACATTATTCCTGATGAAATTAAAAATAAAATTACTGAATTGATATATAAAAAACAAAAAAAAATAAAAAAATAAAAATAAAAATATTGTTATCAACATATTAAACTTGGAAATGTAATTAAGTAATTCAATAAATAGTATACAAGAAAGAGGGGAGGGGAGAAGATATTAAAACAGAATAAACAAAATAGATCACGGTATTAATAGAGTAACAAATAATAATAATTATTATAGCTGATAAGAGTGTACATGACTAAGATAAGAAATGAAACCGACTAAATGTTACCAAAAATTCATTAGTGGTAATTAGAGTTGCATAAAAATGATATAAAACAGTAATCTTCATTAACATACTGTATAATAATTCAGAAAAGTAGTAAAATTCTCTATTCAACTGTGACTGATAACAACTATGTGTTGCTCTATTGCATAACGGTATAATTATTCTAGAAAAAAAGATTATTATATAATTTGAATTAATTAAATACAAAAATGAAAATAAAAACTACAAAAAGAAACATTAATGTTGTAACAGTTATTATTAACATAAATAAAATAGATTAAAATATCAGCATGTTGTATTATTGTGAAAAAAAGTGGTTGGATACTAGAAACAAAAGTAATCTATATGTAATTTTTAAAATTAAATAAAGGTAAGATTAGAAAATTATTCTAATATTTGTATTTATTTATAATACAGTTATATATTAATAAATTATAGTGCATTTAAAGTAATAATAATAATAGAGCAATAATAATTAAATAAGGTGCAATATTAAAACGTATGTATATGTATATTTTTATAAGTTCAACAATAAAACTAACAATTAATTCAAAAGAAAATCTTCATATTACTTCAGCATTAACTTAAATAATAAGCAACATAGAATTTTGTTAATGAAAACGAATTTTTTTTTTAAACAGTAGAACAATGTGAGTAAACTGAACCGATAAATGAAAGTTTATAAACACATAATGTTTCGGTTTTGATGATGCATTTTATTCTCAGAGTCTATATTTAATAAATCAATTATCTAATCATCTAAAAAATTTATTAAAAAGTTTAGTTTTATTAAACAGTTTATTAAAAGTATCTTCTTTTAAAGAGACAATATTACTCTGTTGGTAAGTTTTTAAATGTAACTGAGCTGCTAATTCTGAATCCTATAATACACAGATGAACATAAAGATTTTTGTAATGTATAAATATACATATATATATATATATATATATATAATTGAATTTTATTAATGCACTGCATTATTTTATTTATTCTTAACTTCAGTATTAATTAATGATTCAGATATTATCAATTTTAAAACCACAGGTTGTCGTCTAACAGAGAAGTAAATTACTTACAGTGATTATTAAATTATAAGATAAATTTATAGCAAACTCCAGGTGAAACATCTGCTGAATTGAAAATACAAACAAGCTCTGCAGTGATTTACAGAGAAGTTTAGAATTTACTTACACTTCAATTGTCAATTGAAACTACTGATCGGCAGTTATAGAGTGTTGTGTAAAACACTAAATTTATTCTTTACAACTTTATGATTTCATAATTACTAGAACACTTCAGTCAGTAGTATAAATCGAAGGGCATGAAGGAAAAGCAGAAATGTAATATTTAATAAACCTACCCCTGTAGATGGCCAAGTTAAACACTGGTTGTAGTTTCAATGTGTAGTATTGTAATTTATTAGTGGCTAATTGTCCATAGTGTTAACGCTAGTTTATATTTATATAAAAGTAAAAAATCATCTTACATTGATAATGCAAAATAAAATTAGTTAGGAACCAAATGGAAAGCTGGTAAGCATGTATTATTTTACACTGGAAATTATGCAGTCTCTTAATTCTATTAAACTGCTTTTTGAAATAAGAAGTACGGTTAGGATTGATATAAAACAATTGATTCTCAACCGCATAATAACTATAACAAAGTAGGAAGTACTTCAATAAAAATATCAGGTAATCCATAAGTGAATTGGAGTGGAAGAAAGAAATCAGGTATAAAAATTATTAAAATATTCGTCATGGGATAAATATGTTGATGACTCCAGACCATCCAGGATACACTGTAGCACAGGGAGCTAAATCCACTTCGGTGGCATCACCGTTGGCCTCTAATCACATAATTATTGACATGTAGCACTCTGATATTACAACTCAAGTTTCTCAAGGTCAATTATAATTATGTTTACACAGTCAATTTGATATTATAATTATTTATCTCCTTTCAGCAAATAACATGCCAAATATGGCAATATATTAGGAATGAATTTTGTAGCATATGAACAATGCCATGCCCAACCTGAGTTGAACTCAGGACTTTTCAGATGAAAGGCAGATACACTACCACTCTACTACAAGGATTAATGACAAACTCTTTCAGTGTCAAACATACTTCCATAATGTGTTGTTTTTTTCTTCTACGATTAAGTTCCTAAACGACATTCTCATTTGATGGAATAGTTCTTAATAATTTTCAACAAAATTTAACAGAAAAATTATAAGATAGAACAAGGGTGAACAAAGTGTATGGCAAAACACAGGTAGGGTGAATTCAGAACATGGTTAATACCACTTCAAGTAGCTGATACAGTGGCTATAAGAGCAAAGTTTAATAAGTGTTATTACAAAGATTTGTTTCTTCTCAAAGAGGACCTTTCACATTGAAAAAGAAGAAATTTAAAGAAACAGAACTAAGAAAAATTCAAATAGGCCACCATTTATTAGTAATAAAAGCAATGAAAAATTTGAAAAAGTTATTTTTCTACCAAAAGCTGTGCACGTGTGTGCACAAAAGAATGTGTTCATAACACAGAATGATAAAAAAATTTGTTCACCAAGAGTTAAGAAAGCATGTTAATCTCATGGGGGAAACTCTGATTTACAACAAAAGATACATACTTCCATACAATAATCTGAAAAGAAATTAATTTGCTATCAATATTGTAAATGAATCTAACAACAAAAAATGTTTTTAGAAAAAGTAATTTTCTATGGTTTTGGGGCTGTCCAGGCACAACAGGATTTGGGCCATATGAAATCCACATTATTTCATTGAACATTAAGGTAATTTCTCTCCAAAGATCAATATTTGTTTATATTCTTTAGCAAGATCCACATTGTCAAACCATTTTTTTTGTGCTTGAGGAGTTTGCATCTCTCCAAATAACAGATGATAACTTCATTTTCCAACAGAATGGTGCTTCTTTGTCCATGTCTGCGATTGCCTCAATAAGACATTTTCTTGATGATGGATCACAGATGAATGAAAACAATTGCCCGCACAATATTTTTACCTTGTACCTTTAACTTTAATTTCTGCAGTTTTGTGAAGCAACATGAAACCTATCAAAAACAGTGAACTGCAGAGGTTAACTGCAACTGTCTTTCCTTGTGTTCTCAACAGAACACAACAGAAAATGGATTATTTCATTGATGTGTAAACTTGCAGAGCTTTCAATTCATTACCACAAATACTTAAGAAGTTTCTCTTTAATTTGTAGCCTTTATATCATGACTTTATTATTTTTTCTTTCAGAATAATAGTAATTGAAAACTGCAACACACCAAATCCAAATAAATTTCAAAACTGTATAATAATACTCCATTAATCAAAAGTAAAATTTAGTTTCAATCGCTTACAATTTTAACATTTTGAATAGTATTAGTTAACATTATGTGGCGTGGCATGACTGCTGTAGGAGTAGTTCAACTGTGAGAAAAAATTTTAAACATAACTCTAACCATTTATAACTCATCATTAGTTTACTACATCCTCCAAGGTGCTTTAAATATTGGACAAACCATCAGGTTGTAAAATATTATTTATAATTTGACTCAGAACTGACAAAGTTACTTATTTTTTAATTACTGTAATTAATAACATATATAATTTTTATTAAAAAAACAAGTAAAATCAGTTTACTAATATTTAAATAATAATTACTTTATGCAACTACTAAGATACATGGACTTTTTAAATAATTTTATCTGTGATATGCCCTTTTAATATATTTTGCCTGTTATTTCCTGTTCTAAGTTGTTTGACATGTAAAACTAAATTTCTTTCGTTAAAGGTTGGATTTTCTACCACTGCAGTGTAAGCTTAGTTAAAATTCCTAGAACACTTTTTGTAGAATTCCTACATAACTATATGAGTAATACTACTACTTATTCTGAAATGCAAAAAAACAGCTGAGAAGTTATGATTTCCAGAACATTTTGTTTTATAATATAAATATTATTGAACTGTTGTTGCTACATAAATTCAATCAAATAGGAATAGATAATCTGTCGGTCTGGAGCACCAATGTCTCATGATGCAATTACCTCGGCTTTATTCACAACTTATTTGTGGCTTCTATCATAGGATCAACAAAAAGCTAACTTAGCGTGGGAGTATTCATATTGCTCAAAAATTGGGAATAAAATAAATTTGTAGCAAAGTGGGAGTGGAAGGGCAGAAAGGCGCCTTCTGTTCACAGATTGCACTATTAAGTAGGTGCACTTACACTTTTTATGTAATTTTAGAAATATTGCCTATTAAAAGGAGATATCTAAAAAACTAAATAGGAATTCTAACAAAATATTCACAAAAGCAGAGAAAAATCATTACTTTTATTTGTATAAAAGTAATCTATCAAGCTTACAAGCTTACACTTAGAATCAGAATTACAATTACATAGTTTTTAAATAAAATTGGCATTGTTGCTATCTCATTGCTATGATTTGTAGCTAGTTGAAAATATTAATTACTTTAGTACAGCTGTATAATGAATATAGTCAATAACACAGCTAAATTGAATACTTTCACAAGACCGAGGAATTTATATGCATAATTGTTTTGGGCTGCCAACTTAAGTTGCTTCCTGAATATTAATATAAAACCTTTACGAGTATTGTAAATAACTTATTTAATATCTGAAAGTTTGGAATACAATTAATATAAACCTGTTATAGTTTTATATTTCAGTACTGTTACATACCTTACAAAAATAGAGTTTAATATTAATTTACTTAAACCTAACACTTTCATAACACTTCAGGAAGTAGCATATAAATATTAAAAATAAAGAGAGCTAAAAAATAAGGAAAATATAACTGATTCACATTAAACAAGTCAGTTTCTACATATCATCAAAATTAAAAAATGCTTGATTACAATAAATAAATAATTTATTCATATTAGTACAAAAGTATATATTAAATACAAATAAATTAAAAATTAGTATTTATGATTTTGTTTGTCTGTAATTAAGGAAATTATTCTAGAATTTTCCTGAAGGAATTAAGTAAAAGCTTGATTGCATTGATAAATGGTTTCCATTTTTTAACTGTATTTTTGAATTTGGTGGTGGAAATGAGATACTGAAGAGAAGTGGCAGCTAGAAGAGGTGCATAGTCGAAGCTGAGGTCTATAATGAACTGTAGCGCTATAAAAAAAAAGAGAACCATATATCTGGAGCTTTTACAGAATAAAGACAACAGTACTAATGTTTGTAAAAATTAAGAGATGAAACCCTAATCTACAAATGAAACAAATTTGTTATAAAAATTGTACTAGATTGAAAATAAATAGTAAGTTTTTCTAATAATGAAAACATATTAAAAAATTGGATAAGACAGAAAGGGCAGGAAGGTGTGATATAAAACAGAATCATTAAAAAAGAACTTTTATTGTTTTTAAAATATTAAAAGGAAAGGAAAAAAAAAGTAAAATGAGTCCTATAAAGCAGTACATTTGGTGAAAAGTTATCAAGTGGGAAATCATGTCAGAAAATACAGAAGGATGAAGTAATCTCATCATTCGTATTTTTTCAAAAGGTAAACCTATAATAAAATGGGCAGAAAAATTTTAAAAATGACTTAATACTAGTGATCGGGCACATTACTAATATGATTCACTCTCACATTCTCAATAACCTTTTTATTTTAATATAGCTGCAACAGCCTATTTCTTCAAAATTTTATTAGAATTATGTACCCTAATATTTTTCACTGCAAGTAGTTTTTATATGCAACACTTCCTCTGTGACTAAATTAATCCTGGATACCTTAATATACAATCCACTAACCAGTTCTTTTTCTCATGAGAATTTCTGATTTTTCTTAAATTTTCTTCATTTTAAGATATTTATACTATATCAATCAACTTTTGTTCAGAATTCATTTGCAGTACCTGTTGTTTCGCACAAGAGAGGAACAACACTTGCTACCTGCCATCCTAGTAATAAAACACTAAATATCGAATAAATATTTTTCATTTTCATATTACCCGTGAATTCCTGGTCTATTTCCTAAGCTGCTTCTTTTTCAGTAGGGACTCTCAAATGGTGCACTGTCAAATAAAATTCTTTGTTGAATATTGTGAGAAAAAATCCTGATGAACAATATCCTCCCAATTAAAAAATATATAATCAATATAACACTTGATATTGGAACAACCTGTCAGTTTTTTCATCCCAGCTATTGAATTGTTTTTGTATTACTATTATAGTTGTGGTTTGTTTTCTACACTGTAACCACACATTTTCATCAGATGTTATGACATTTTTCAATCATCATTTGATCGATCCAAAAGCTCTTACAACAATTATGTTTTCTTCTGGTCCAAGTTGATAAACATGGTAGAATTTTTCACACAACATGAAATATTTACATTTTTTTGATCAAAATAAAGTAAATTAACTTTGATAAATCCCACTTTTTCTGATATTTCACAATCAACCAGTAGTTTTTTCTAATAATTCAATATACTTTTTTTAATGCGATTATTGTCAGTTGACAATGATGACCATCCAGGAGTTTTATTGTCCTTTTATTTTCTTCTTCAAATTAATTAACTATTCATAATACTGTAATAAATAATTTATACATTAATCTTCATAACCCTGTTTTAGTAACATTTAAAAAAATCTTAGTAAATGTTTTCAACAATTTAAAAAAAAAATTCACAACACATTTTTCAACATTAATTATCTCTTTCTTCATGAAAATTGCTATTAACACCAAATATAACTAAACCCAAGTCAGCAGTAAATGTAAAATAATAATAAAAACTACCTGGAAGGTATAATATTACAAATATAACTTACAACTCCCATTGGATATTTAGGCAATTTTTTTGGTTCAGTTTTTCAAGTGGACAAGCCTTGTATGTAATTATACCTATGACTTTTTTCAAACTTTATTTTTATTTATACTTCTGCTTAATTACTTCAATGATAAAATTATGAATGTAATAAAGTAGTAAATTAAAATTTGCAACTTACCTCCACTTATTTATAAAAATATTTAAATGGTGTATTTAAAAATATTAGTGCTTTGACATATAAAAATTACTTACCGTTATTATAATTTAACTGATTTCTTTTATTCAATTCATTTAAAAATTTACAACTGTTGCTATAATTTATCTAAATATGATAAGTCTCCAGACACAATTTAGATACTTCAGAAACAAGATGGTTTTCCCTATTAGAAATAACCATTAATTTATACTAAATTTTAGGATTTTCATACATTTAATGAATCTATGAAACATATCAACCTTTGATTTTGTTAATTTTGAACAGTTTTATACTACAGTTTCATTAAAAAAAAAAAGATAAAGTATTATATTAGCATGTCATCATCATAAAATTCAGTTTTTAATAACACTTTTAAGCATAAGTCACTCAATCTCTTCCTGTCAGCCATCACTTCTGTGCCATACTGTTTTCTCCTTTTCCAGTCACACTGTTCCACTTCTTTCAATATTTCCAATATTCATCCTTTTACATAACCCCCTTTCTTCATCTTTTACATGAAGCCAGAATGAGATAAAATTAAAGTTAAAAGTATGGTTAATCCTAGGATTGACAGCAAATATAATATTGATCTCTCAAGATAATCAATCTTACTGTGATATGACCATCCTTTCATGATCTTATTTCTTTCATTATTTTAAATCTCTCTTCTTCTTCTAAGTTATCTCTGCAATGCAAAGAAAGCAAATGTCAGCACAGCAGTTGTTCACTTACTGGTGAGACAGTTCTGCAGTAGATTTATCGAGAAACCAGGTATAATATGGAAGGAATAGAATTCTTACACAACTACCTATAAGAAAAGTGCTTTATAATCTTTATCCAAACACTATTTCAAGAACAGTAATGGATATGAAATTCTTTAAACTGAAACAAATGATATTTTAAAACAATCTCCTTAAAACTGACTGGAGGTATTTAAAATATTTATAAATACATTTATTCCACACAAAAATGAATTTATCCAAATTCTAAAATTATATGAAAATATCCTTATCTCTTAAGCATTTGTATTTCCTGATGGTTCTACAGGATCTGGAACATCTCTAAGACAGCATTCTGGAAACTGAAAGGTCTGAGAAAATACAAGGCTAAGAAACAGAGTGATATTTATAAACTAGTTCCTAAAGATCAGTACAGTTTAATAATGTTGGATGCAGTTATAATAAATGCTGTTGGTATCTATGGTTGGGTGAATACAGCAGACATGCTACTTATAAAAAACAATTGTATGTAGAAAAGAAAGAAAATGGCCCTCCTCTGAATTTTTTAGTCATCCTCTATTTTAAATCTAAATTCATTGTAATTTCTAAATCTAAACCAAGAAACCTTTCAAAGTAAATAAAATAAATAAAAACCTGAGAGTAGTAAAAGAACATTTTAAAATGGTGATCAATAATGTCTCGTTTGAATTTCTCAAACTTTTTTTTACTTTTGATAAGTGGAGCCTATGATAGTAATTATCTTAACTAATACATGAGATAAGGATAATGTGTCTTAAAAAATGAGTTTGAGCAAAATCCAGACTCAAGATGATCCTTGAGACAGTGCCATAAATGGAACCCAACATGAGTCGATATGTAATGGTATTTGATTATGTTATCATGTATTGTAATACTGGATTAGTGAACAATTTATTTCTAAGCTATCTTAATATATTGAAATAATTCACTGATCTCTTCATAATTTAAACTAAATTTAATTCAGTTAACTGTGAACTATTTATTTCTATTATTTACATATTTTAAGTAAATTATTAAGCAAGGTCAACTGTAATCAACTTTTCATTATGGATTTAAAAAATTAATAAAAAAACCATTAAAAATCAAATCCATAAAAAACAAGCAATAATAATCAAAACTTTCTGATATAGAAATATTTTATGCACAATTTAAAAAACAAAGTATACAATAAACTAAAAGTGTTTAATTAAAAATGACACCACTACCACTCCATGACAAGAATGGTAGTGCCTCAGCATTTCATCCAGAGGTCCCAGGTTGAAATCACGGTCAGGCATGGCATTTTTCATATTCTACAAAATTCTATTTCCACATTCCCATGGACAAGCTTCAAGCTTACATGAGGAATTAATTCATCACGTAAAAAAAAAAAAACTTAGTCAAAAGACAGCAATTCATCTAACTGTTAATGTCAGTGGGAATGAAATCATAGAATACACAGAATCCAAGATAACTTGATGTGACATGAAAGTGAGATGAACTTGCATGAAAAGAAATTATGATAATATGTGAGCTAAATAGCTGTACCATATTTAGAAGCGACTTACACACATCAGTCACCTATAATAATAATAATTATGATTATACCTAATAGAACATTTTAAAAATGTAATAAAAATTTCAAATAAAATGGATTTTATAAATTAGCTCTAAGATTCAAATTAGAAAAAATTTATACCTATAAAATTTGTAACTATCTAGAAGCTAATACATCCTTTTTATTGAAAATCAGTTAACGTTTGTGATCCTGTTAACCAACTGACTTGTGGCAGTTAAATAATGTATTGTTTTAAACGAAAAGGGTAACATTAATTTATCAACTTATATTATCTCCACAATCTTTATTAAGTGGTGTGCTAAACATTAGAGTTATAACATGCATGAGCCGGTAGTTGCTTTCTTTAAGAGTAATGATGCTCATTGTACAGCTGTTGTAAAAGAGTGAAGATGTAACTTAAAGAGCTAATGATTTGTGTAACAGTGGGTTTGACATACAGTTATATTTTTCTCAGTGGTCAAGGAAACAGAGAAAGCACTTCATATCTTGCTTTCTAAAGTTGACCTCAAATGGTATGCTTGTTATATTTAAAATCAGCTATGTTATTTTTGTGAGTGAATTGGCTCATGTGAGGTTGGCTACAACGATTACAGCTGTAGACAACTGTAAGTTATGGTAGTCAACATATGTACAATTTCACATATTCAACAACCAATTAAAAATTTTTTGATTTCATTACAAATCCATAAATGTATTATTAAATTAATAAGGTCCGTTTTTGTATTAAAATTCATTCGTATATATTTTTTTTCTAATTATCACAGATTTCTGATTGGATTACAATTAGAAAAGTTGTGTGATTAGTAGAACTCTTGAATACTTTCATTTTTAATTTCTTCCCTTTTTGTCCGGATATCATGCTTGCAATATTTCATTTCCTAAATGTAAAAAGTGACTTTTATTGGGAAAAATAATATTTTTCTACAAGACAAAATATAGGTATGTTATCCAGTTAATATGTTATTTGGTTCTTATGAGCCGTCTTTGTATATGACTAGTGTTAAGAGCTGTATTTTAGATGAGTGGTAAACTTTTGGCCCCCTTAGTGTAGGCAGTTAGCATTACTTATATACTTCTGCATTTCACAAGTACACTTGTTCCATCAGTGGGTAATTTTTTTATTGATATGCACAGTATGTAACCTCTACAAACAATTTCACTTTTTCTCTATCACACTTGATTCTTGATAGACTACTTTTTTTTTAACTTAAAATATCACTTACATTATCTATCTAAGCTAAAATCATACTTTAAAGTTATTTGTCACTGTGACACGCGCTGGTATACAACAGAACAGAATCATTTTTGAAATGATATCCTCAAGTTAATCCACTGTCTGTATGCAGTACATACACAAAAAATAAAAAGGAAAATGTGATTTCTTAGACTTACTTAATACATTGAATAAAAAAAAAGTTTCACAAAACACAATTTAAAACATGCAAATTACATTTTAAATACAGAACGTAATCTCACATTTGTTTGGGTGTAAAAACCAATGCGGTCAAGCAGTGTAACCAAGAAAAGACAAAAAAAAAAAGTCCAGCATTCATGTTAATTTGTACATATATATATATATACATATGCAAATATATTTTATATATATATTTAATATATATATGTAAATATATTTAAAAAAAACACACCCTTAAAGCAATTATCACTACTTACAAAAAATAAGCATATTAAAACAGCCAAAAAGTAACAACAAATTATGCAAAATATTCTAGATGGAATTTTTTTAATTCTGCTGTTTTTGAAAATAAAAAAGATTTGAATACAATTTAGTTATTGTAATAAAAATAAACTATTCTGAAGCTAATGTTATTAAATTTCACGTATTAGTAAAATATAAAATAAAACAGAAATCTCACTATAATATATAAATATATACCTGGAGCATCTTTTCTTCAACATGAATACTTCTGAATTTTTTCTGAAATTATTTTCACAAGGTGCTAAACTTTAAAGTAATAATAATAAAACAAAATAAAGAACTACAGATTTCATTATTTACAAAACAATTACCAAGAAATTAAGAAATCTCAACATTAATAAAGAAAAATTACAATAATCTTTAACAAAAACTTGGTAGATGTATTTTTATGTAAAAAAATATTAAATTGCTTATCTATAAGTTTAAAGCTGATATATCTTTCCATAGTAAATATTAAAAAAAAATATAAAGAATCCGCAGTAAACATACTTATTTTTTCAGAAAAGAAGAAAAGAGTATCCTTAATTTTTCCCAAATACTTTTGCCATGAAACTATCAATTTCATTTTTTTTATACAAATTTATCTTACATCAAATTTTACTCTAGTCATTCATATCTTATATGCCTTACTGATTAAATCCTTAACTGAATTTTCTTCATCATTCTCAACAAATTTCAACATTTTTGGGCTGAGAATTCTCCATCTAAAAAACAATGCTATGTGTATTTTAATCTGAAATTGTTAATTTAAAAAATTAAATATTTACTTTTTTTTATCGTTATAAACTTATCAAAATAAACATACCAGTTATCTTAATTTGCACTGAAATATTACTGGTTGAAGAACACCCAAATTATTTGAGAATAAGAAAAAATTTCTTATTAAGTAGTCAATCAAGAATATTTTTGCATAATTCTCCCAATTATGTAGGGTAAAATAATATTAAAAAGGGGGAGTTATTGCACTTAACAGTAAATCACAACTAGTATTTTAATTCAACATATGAGAATTTCATAAATATAATAATAAGCAATTTCAAACTCAATTTACATTAATTCATATAAAGAAATGTTAATGATAGAGCGCTATTATACAATACACCAACCCAAACTACTTCTTTTTTTTTTTTATTAAATATTTCTGAAATAATAATAAATATAAATTTAAAAGAGAATACAATTTTGTATGGTAATAAAACATGGAAAGAGACAGAAATGCGTTGAAAATCTCAAAGAATGATGAACAGAGTAATAAGAGAGGTAGAAGAATTGTCATTCCAAGAACTTAATTTAAGAAAGATGAATAAAAAACCAAAACAGTTTGACTAGACAAAAAAATGAAAGAAAGATATGGCAAAAGCTCTCAAGGCAGAGCAAACAAAAATTTATTTATAATTTTTTATGAGAAGTGACCTATAATGTGTGAAATGTAGAAAAAAAACTTGTAGAGAAAGGTAGCATTGAAAATAAAAAGAAAACAAACAAAACAATCAACGATAAATAGGAAATAAATGTTGTATTATAAATTAAATAAACAATTCTTAACCAGGTTGACTTCTGTGTTCTTTTTATTTTAGTGAACACCTAAATTCTGATATTAAAAAAATGTCATTAATAGTTAATAACATTAAAAAATTTTAGGTAATTTTATACTCATTTACCTCCAAAAAAAAAAAGTTTATTTGCTTAGGTATCAATTAGATACAATACCTAGGCAGTGTATATATATTCTTTATTAAATTTTTCTTGCTTTGTCACAGATAATTAAATGAATAAGATAATCAGTCGCTCAATTATTCAACCGACTAAGGTACCAAGATGACTTTAAAAATGCAATGAGTCTAGTTAAAACAATAAATTTTTTTCAGTTAGATCATTCATAGTGCTAAGCCGTTTCAGCAAGTATAATGCATATCTAAATTATTAAACCTAATAATAATTCATTCTCTTCCTTTTAAAATACATTTATTTCTTTTCATTCCTTCATACGTGTACTTAACTTTAACTGATAAAAAATAATAGTTTTAAAGAAAAAAATGCAGCAAAGTTAAAGAAACCCAATCGTAAAAGAGTTTTTTTTCATTTTTATTATTATTACTAATTAAATTATTATTTTTTAAATATATCTAATTAAATTTTATATAAATATATGTATGTATGTAGGCATTTGAAATTTTTGAATATGCTTTTTTAATTTTTAAAAAACATCCAGCACACAGAATGTATGGTAGGTCTTCAACTTCTTCAGTCAAAATGTTTCTTGTAAAATATTTTTGGCTAGAACTTGCTACAGTAAGGACTTTAATGCTGTAGTTTTTTAGACATGTTTATCTGTACAAATAGATTTGAAGCGAATCAGACACAACCAATGAATGATGGGGGTCAGAAACATGAGCATAACAATAAACTTAATGATGGCATACCGATCTTTCAAAAGCGAGTGACTTACCGATAATGTAGATAAGCTTCAGTTATATTAAAGAAACTCTATAAAAAATATCTATTAGCAGTAGAATAAAAAAGGAAGAAGATGTATCAAAAGGAAGCCGGAAGTAGAGTACGGTAAAAGAATATAAAGAAGGAATGTAAGAAGGTAAAACAATTTTTGTAAAAATTTTTAATTACCATTTCTCAAAAAATTATAATTTTTTTACATAAAAGTATCTAACCAAGAAAATGATCTTTTCTCGACCGATCACAAGATAATTTAGATAGACAAGATTCTTTTCTTTAATAATTAATAAACTTTAAGATATACTCAAACGTATACCAAACATTAATTAAAAGTGCCACAAAAATTTCAATCGTGTAGGATCAGCAGAAATTAGAGAATGGTACAACTTTTTAACACAGAATTATGACATCTGGGTCCCCTCATATAACAATTCTAACTGAAGACTTCATACAATAAAACTGTAGTTAGAATTAAAAGAGTTGAATCATAACAACAGTATGCTGTGATTAAGCAATACGCTTTTTAAAAAACAGTATACACACATGTAAGTTTGCCAAATAAAAAATTCATAATTTCATCTACAGCATTATTTACAAAAACCACAATAAAATTTGTAAAAGCAATATAAATCTAACAATTACATTTATAAAAACAATAGCAGGATGGTTCATGAACCTTACATTTTATTTCTTTTCTATTGTAATTCTTTTATTTATTTTTTTTATAACGAAATAAAAAATGTAATTTTATAACCTATATTAAATAATTATACCACACATTCATTAATTAACATTTATTATTTATACACACGAAAGAATAATCTTTAACTTATTCAAACAGAAACAACATAATTATCTTTTTATGACCTCTTTCTCGGTTATACTTTCTCTCACAATCACTATAATACTTATAAGGAATGGACTATTTCACAATTAATTACAATTCACTACTCATTTATATTCATTACTCATTTATATTCAGTAATTTAAAGAATGAGGTAAAAGATATAGAAATACTTTTAAAAGAATAATTCAAATTTAGTTAAAAAAAAAATAAAAGTACGGTAATTATTAATTTACAACTAATTATATCTAATTACTTCAAATTTTGAGGAAATCTATGCTTCATAGGGTTTAAACTTATAACTTTTAGTACATTTAATATTAAAAAATAAATCTATTTGCTTTTTTTTTTATTTGATTTTAAAAATAGAATAATTCTATCTTTATTTAAAATTTTTTCCCTAAAGAATATAAGCATAAGATTTATGGAAAATTAAAAAGATTGTTAGTAGTCAGAAACAACTTGATACAAAGATTAAAAGGAAAATGTTTAGCATTTCATATGAAATATAATATTCTATGGATGTGAAAAGTGGATTTTATAATGCAAACAACAGATGTGGTCTTGAATAACTTTTAAGTACAGTGATAGTTTAAAAAGCGCTGAGAAACTGAAACAAATACAAAGAACAGGGAGCGAGATGTTAAGTAGAGAAAAGAAGCCTGATAAGAGAAATAAAAATGAAAACTTATTGACACTATTGTCATGTCAGCTAGTTTGCTGAAATGAATAAAACCTACCTATGAACACACCAAAACAGCAAGCATATAAATTCACCAATTTATATGTAGGCTATTTATAGGTAACCTACAGTCGGGCACAAAAATCTGTAAATTTTATGGTAATACTGTAATGATGGTTCTGTGGCAGAATGGTGTGAGAAGTTTAGCGAAAAGTGAACTAATGTCCACAAGAAGGTAGAGGGTGATATTCTATCATAAATGAAAACTTACTGGAAAAAATGAATGTGCTGTTCATGGTAAATACTACTTTATATTTACTGAACTTAGCGAAAATTTTCCTCAAATTTCACAGTCCACTCTTTATAAAAATGATACAGACAGACTGGATTTTTGTAAGTACTGTGCATACAGGGTACCGAAATGACTTGTAAATGATGTCTACAAAACAAAAAGAATGGGAGTGGCACTGACATTTTTTCAGCAACACCAGAATAAAGGAAGCAAGTTACTGGGACTACTGTTAATCAAGCCCTGGACTTATTAGTACTCCAGAGTTACTTGATAAACCCTGCTCTGAGCTACTGTAGTGTTACCAGAGATGCGATATGGATTCAGTTCAATAATACTGAGACAAAAAGAACAATCCAAAGAAAAGAATGATTACTACCATGTTCTGAGATCATAAAGGAATTTTGCGGCCAGAATTTATAAACCTGAGTACAACAATATCCACAAATGTTTATTATAAAAAACTGACAAGCTTAGGAGAATGATATGAAATAAACAGTGTCGCTACTGAAGGGGCTCATTTTTTTTTTTTGACTTTGACATCTTCACACCACAGCCAGCAATTAAAGACGTGTGAAACAAGTTTAAGTGACAGTTTTTTTACCACCTCCCCCCCCTACAAATCTGATTTGTCTGATTTTCACCTGTTCCCAAAACTGAAGATCCTGAACACTTCAAAAGCAATGATGAACTCTTGGTTGGAGTCAAAAATAGGATGGGTACTTTGACGGAACTGGTGTCTTTACAGAATAAACAAGCTGGTATCACAGTAAAATAAGTGCTTGAATTTGTGCTAGACTACGTCATAAGTTATATCCGTATGCATGCAATTTTTATACATAATAAACATTTTTTGTTTTATTTTTATTACTCAATTGAAGGTTAACCGCAAGTAAAAAAAGCTTTTCAAATTTCATGGATTTATCATAAGTTAAAAAAATACCAATATCAAGTAATATATTACCATTGTTATATGTAGAAACTGTTAGTTGTCATAGCCAACTTAATTAAATATTGGTTACTTGTAACCAATATTTAATTTAGACAAACCTTTTTACTTTTAGGATTACTTTTTTATTCTTTTTTTTTTGTTAATTATTTATTTTGTGGTTTTAGATAATTTGTATCATCTACTAAAAACAAGCATGTAGATTTAAATAGTTCATCATGTTTAAACGTAAACAAATTTGTAAATAAGATATTTTCTGAATTTTCAAGTCTGTTTTATATTTCTAAATTATTTTATATATTTGTTCCTGTATGTCCAAAATTAATACTATTTAATCTTTAATATAAAAAAAATAACATTTAATCATTTTAAACAAGTTAAATAAATGTATCAGTAAACTGAGATTTACTGTGGAGCTCATCATAATAGATTAATAAATCTTTTAGCTGCAAAAAGTTATTAACAAAAACAACTGTTACTAGAATTTTAAGAAAACTAACACCTCATAACATCACTTATCCACAAAATAAATATGCTAAACAAAGCGTACAAACAGCCACACAACAATGAAAAAGAATTAATTAAAAAAATATTTTATAGCAAACAAAATGGAGATGATATTTTTATAGAGAACATTAAAAATAACACAAAATAGATAAATACCTCATTAATTCTATTTGAAAAAAAAACAAGAAGCACAAACCTAACAGATATATTAATTACCTCTTTATTAACTACATTAATAAAGATATAAATAAAACAGTTAAAGACTAGACTGTAATAATGAAAATTACATTATACATTTCAAAAGTAAATAATTTAACAAAATATCTAAAATATAATAAAATTACATCAAATGGTAAATGTAACAGTAATAACATTTACAGAATTAATTCTCATAATATTTAAATAATATGTCCTTTAAACAAACATTTTAGATTTTAGAACATTTAAAAGCATAAAAAAATAAAACAAAGAATTTCTCAACTGTGCTGATGTTATAAAAATGCATGAACATACAATAATAGGTATGAAAATAACCTAGAAATATTAAAAATAAATAAAAATGTTTGTGTTTACAAACAAAAATCTTATAAATAAAAAGAAAATTTTAAACATGATCAACTATTTAAACTGGAATACTTAAATAGCTATTTTAATTGTGATCAATATTTTGTTACATCTATTAGATTTTGCATGCAACAATGGTAATGGTAGTATTAAAACAATGGTAACCTGATAGTACTTCTCAAATGATTATGACTATTGATTCAAAAAGCTCTTATATAAATTGTTAAGATTATATACCGCTTTCTGTTTTGATGCATTCATAGGGAAATTTAATAAATCGCTAAAGATGAAAACCCAAGGCTAGGGAACATGCTATTTTTGAATTGGCCATGCAGTAGGAGAGAAACATAGAAAAAGAGGAAAGTAGGATCAAACCAATTATAAAATAAGGAAGAAATTATAAAGAGATGCAAGAAGTAAAAAAAAAAAAAAATACTAACACCAAAATAGCGAGTCAAGAGTATACTGGATAAACATATAGAGGAAGAATCAAAATACGTTTCAGATGTGATGTTTTCTTACTGATGTATTAAGTTGTATTTATTATTATTATTTTTAATTTAAGTACTGGTAATGTTTCCTGATTTTAAGATTATATGTTAAATAGAGACAGACAAATTTTTCCTGCATGAAACACTATTAAAGTAAAACTAAATATTCTGACAGTCTGGTGGTCACAATGGCAAGTACATGTACCTCTAAAACTAACTACTATCAACCAGTTAAAATAGAAAAAAAAAATGTTTGACTAATCTATAAAAAAAAAATTCTTATTTTACAAACAATTCACACATTACAGTAATTGACAAAGTATCACAATGCACCCAGATACATATTTTACTTAATATATGATTTAAGAACAAAATTTTAATAAGAAATGAAAGATATGAAAGTGGCTATCCATAAGAAACTGAACTTTATTAAAAAAAAAGAAAAAAAAAACAGATACTTAAATGTATTTCTTGGATAAATTATTACCTTTACAGTACTCTTTATTACTGTATCAGTTTAGGATTTTTTCTTTTGTTGGAATGCTTTTTGGAATTCTGTTTACAAAGAATAAACAGATAAAATAGTAAACTTTCCATAATTTATTCTAATGTTTTAAAATAGTGACAACACAATATCGTGACATTCAAATTAAACTTTTTACATAAGAAATATTCTATAGGAACTAAAACAAGGGAAACTCAGGAAGAACATCAGTTGTTACATGTTTAGTATGGTAAAATTCATTGAGAAGAACCATGCATGCATAGTCATATTACCATATTGCTGGTTCTTGCCTTAAGCATTTCATTCTCATGGCCTCTATAACCGACATTATAAAATTATCATTTCTTTTGACATTTGGTCAATGATTTTCCTTAATAATAGAAACATTTTATTATTTCCTTCTCAGTAATTTGCTGAAACCTAAACGAATATTTTTAAAATGTAGGTTTTTAAAACCTACATAAACATTTCTTCCAATTAAAACAAACATTAACATGTACAGAGAATATTTGCCAATTATCTTTTCTATAAAAAAAAAAAAAATAACTTCTATCAAATATAACCCCATCCAAGCCATCATAAAACATAAACTAAAAATGACAATGTCATACAGATTGGATGAAAGTTGCTAAAGAACCACATTACACAATTCCAAAATATGCACAGCACCATAACCACTGAATTTAGGTGAATCATTAGTTCAATTTCTTTTGGACATGCATTGTATAGTAAATTAAAAAAAAAAATGTTATGCTCCTTTAAAGTAAAGGCACAACAAATAAGATAAATAAATATTAACAAAAAAAAAAGCTTATAAAAAAAAAAACACATTTCACAAACTTATACACGCATATATCTCTATATGTACAAAAAATAAATAAATAAACTCATTACAATTTTTTAAGTATATACATAATAATACTGTCTATTATGTTCGAGTTTAGAATAAAAAGTTGTACATTAATCTCAAACAAAATTAACACAATTTCTATATACATAATCAGATCAAATTATTAATAAATCACTACGCTTTTTATGTACATAATTTAAGTATGTCCAATGAGTTTACTCTCCAAAATCTTGTAACTCAGTTTGCATTAACTGCTGCATATTGTTGTTCTGATATTCTACACCAGAAGTGCATACCCCACCAGACAGTGCTAATTGAGCACACCTGTTTTATTTCCAACAGCACTTTCTGATTAACAGTCTGAAAGTACATAATAAATTGAGGAAAATAACTGATACATAAATTTACTCCAAATGAAATTTGTCAATATTATTATATAAATTTTACTTTTCATTTTTTTGTTGTTAAAAACAAATGACCATTAAAGAAATAAAGTAATACCCATTATAACAGAGGAGAATAATATACATCCACATACTTAAAAAACATTAGCATCTTGATAGAAAATTTACAAATAACAAAATGCAGTCGTTAATCATAATAAAAAAGATCATTTAGAAAAATATTTGCTCTCACTAAGGTGACTGATGCAGCTTCCAAATCTTTTATGGCCATGGATGGAAATTACATTAACAATGATGTATATAATCGATCTGATTCAAAATATTATGTAGTAATAAATTTGATGTCTTAAATTTTTTGTTGTTCAACTATGATAAATTCATAGCTTTCATATTCTGTGTGTAAAACTGACAGGTGTCTATGTTTATGCTTAGTTTCTATGAAATGTGTATAATTATTGTGTGTTCTTGTCCCTCTGAGTGATTGTGCATTTACTTTTCTGTAAGTAATATTTAAATATAACTGAAATCTAATTTGTTTATTTCTGAGTTATTATTTATTAGTTTTTTATTTTGTCTGTTTACGATGTAATTTTTATGTGTTTTAAAGTAATGCAGGAGCTATACATGAACCTGAATTTTGCATGATATACAGCAGAAAAATTAAACTGAATAAAGGTATTTAATAGATATTATTTTTCTTAATTAATTAACATAATCATAGAGTAATATAATTTTCGCATCGGTTACGTTCTCTTACATTATGTATCTATTTTTTTATTATTTCTTCATCATGAAACCACACTTTAACCACAGATTCTATCAAATTAGAGTTAAAATTGTTCTATCAAAAAGGAGTTAACCGCCCAACCAACTGCTTCTAGTTTGCTTTTTGAAAAGAATGCCGTCCCTTTTCAAGCTGAATATTGAGATGAAAGATCTTGCTGAAATATCAATTTGATCATTTTGAGTTTGTAGAATGACAAAGCACTTTAAGATTGGTAAATAATCATCACTTTTTATTGTCCATCAACTGATGTCAGTGAACCAGTCCTTCATAGTTAAAACTAACCTAAAACATTTTTTTTTTGCTGGAAATTTAAATTATTGATACAAATAAAGTATCTGAGACAACAACCTACATCATCTGGTGTTTTTCAAGTACAGAACCGGCTGTCCCACACATCAAACTGAGTATCACCTAAAAGAAATCAATGTCTTTCATGTCCAAATTTCTTCACATTGGTACCCAATATAACTACTTCGGCAAAGCCTAGTTAAACATTTTCTTTTATGATCTCTTCTTCTAGATTCTAGCAGACAATTTCAAACTGTCCTCACATAAACATTCACACCACTTGAAGTCACAATTTAAGTCTACAGCTGATAACCTTTTTTTTTGGATTCCTTTTCCTCCTCTCCAATCGCTGGACCCACAATTAAGCATTGCTCAGCCCAGGGGAGTGTCTTAATACTCGAACAGGCCTCCCAGTCTACCGGCAGTATGCTCAGCATGACAAAAAGCCGGGTCTCGGTCTTAACAGCTGAAGGGTGACAGAGTCTCCGTGTCTCATCATCACTGCCCATTTAGGCAAGACTAGATGAACAACGACTCCACAGAGGGCTGTGCATCACTCTCTTGCTACCCCATCATCCCTGACCTTGCATTGCAATATTTGTGTCACATAACAAGACACCACTCTGAACTTCTCAGCACCAGAGAGCATGCACGATAGAATGGTATCTGCAGCAAGTGGTCCTGTTACCTGCTCACAGATGCTTCATTCAACCATCCACCGTCGACACTGTTATACCACATGATGAGGAGTATTATAGTCCCTGCAGTACAAACATTCGGAGGTTGATGCTCTCCTCCGCCCAAAGAGATAGGATCGGAAGACACCATGTCCTGTCAAAAAATGTGTCAACCAGTAATTAAGCTGTCCAAATTAATGGTCAATCCATGGCGAAATATACTTAATTAAACAATGTGTCCAACGTCCTGTTGAAGATTGGTCCGATCTCCTTTGCCATTCTCGGATCATATCTTGTCGTGCAGTTTCCCTGTTTTCACCCTCTATGATCTTACATCGCATAACGGCAAGCTATCGGAGTGGTGGAACACCAGCAATTACTAATGAGGCCTCCGATGAAACTGAAGTGTAGGCAGATATGATCCGAAGGGCAATCCGTCGTTGGACTCCCTCCAGAATGCGTCAGTTCATGTCCCTCGCCAGCGTACGTCCTCAGGCTGTGACCTCCATAAAGGAGCACTGAATTGATTACATGCACGTGGATCTTTCTCCGAGAGGACCGTAGACCTGCCATGTTGCTTAGCAATAGCAATCTACTCAGTGCCTTCACTAATTGTTCAGCCTTCGCTGAGGTTCCTTGGCGTGTACTGAAAATGTCCTCCCCTTGTCCAGCCAGACCCCTAGATAGTTGACAGAGGTCGAGTAACACATAAGACGATCATCTTGTGTAATCGCGATGGAAGGGGTCTTGTTTTTTCATAAGAAAGGCGTAGGCCTTGTACTTGTAACCAATCTTGAACTTTCCGTATCGCTATATTTGTCGTGGCTCATTTTCTGTTCTTGCCCACACCACTAGTGCAAGGTCACTGCGAAGGCAAGTGGTACAACTCCCTCGGGATAGGGGAGTTGGAGAACACCATCAAATACGAGGTTCCATAATGTAGGTCCTACGACTGATCCTTGAGGGACCCCACTTGTAACCTGAAACTGGACAGTAGTATCGGCAGCATAGCAAATTAGATGTCTGTCCTGTAAATATCTCTGAATCATCCTGCGCAGGTTGTTCTCAATCCCACGGTCCCTGAGGGCTCCAAAAATGGTATCCCAGCGCAGAGGGTTGAAGACGTGAAAAACGCCTTTTTGATGCCTAACTCTCTGAACAACCACTGGAATCCTCCTTGTGCGCCTGGTGCCACTTGCTACCTCTTCAACTATATGAACTAGCTGGCTTACAGCCTCAGGGGCTGCAACTCCCCCGCCGGAAGCCTTATTGCCTGTCTGACAGTCCGCCTCTCTCCTCAATGTTCTGACGAAGCCTGGCATCCAAGATCTTTTCAAACAATCTGCACATTCCATTAGTCAGACATATAGGTCAATAGGCTGCCGGGAAAACATCTGGTCCCGGCTTCTTAAGACTAGCCGCGATTCTTTCCATTCTGAATGAATTCAGAATGGCCATCATATGGTTAAGCACCCGTAAGATCTCAGCCGGGGTCTTTTCTACCAGTATCTTAATAATTTTCATGGGGATCTCATCCAGTCCCGGACTAGCGTGAAGCCGCAAACTCTGACCCGCCAAAATCAACTCGGGGAGCTCAAATATGGGCGACCTCATAAACAACAGGGGATAGAGGACCCACTTGTAGGGGATGGATCCTCTCACTGAATCTTGCACATCCCTGTTTGGAGATCATTTTCCTTGTTGATAATGCCGTAAGTGATGGTGACTGAGATTCAAAAACAATAAAGAGGTGATCCAACAATGTCTCATCCTGTAGCACTTTCCAGTGGCTGAATTCATTGACAACAGTGTCTGACACAAAGGTCAGATCGATGGCTGAAAGCGAGAGTCCCTGTCTAAACGTTGGTGATGGACCATTTAGACAAATTAGCCCTGCTGCTCCGACTCTGTCTCTGAGATAATCGCCCCGCCGATTGTCAACACCACCCGCAAAATCTGAACATTTGCCATTAAAATCGCGTGCAACCAATAAATTCTTGTTTCTATGTCTATATACCTCCATAAATAGGGCGTCCAAGAAGTTCGCAAACTGATCTGTTCCAGAGTTCGGGGAGCAGTAACAAGAGAAAACGGTAACAGTCCCAAGATCTGCTCACATGTATCCGTCCCCACAACCGTAGGAATTCACGGGGATACCAGCTGCAGGAAAACCAATGACAGTGGAGAAGGATCGATCCACCAGCCACTTTTCCCCAGGAATGACCGATATTGGCGGCTCTGACAAGATGATAAGATCATTGGCCTGTTCCAAAGCAACTTACCAGGTCAGATCTAATGACCTTCTACTCCTGCACACATTTATCTGAAGGTATTTCATCGTTGAGTTGGACAGGCTTCAGTTCTGTGCCCTCCGAATCACAAGTCATACATCTCGTCTTTTGAGTACACTGGGCCCGCCGATGTCCTTGCTGGTCACAATTGAAGCATAATCCCGACCGATTGGGTCCTTTACAGGTACTTGACATGTGCCCTATGGCCCAGCATCGAAAACAATGGTTCTCAGGGTCCCTAATTTGAGCCCTGCAATGAACCCAACCGATCCTAATCCGTTGGGCCGTGAGCTTCTTGGCTGTCCCGTATGTGGTGATGATGGTGGCATTTTTAGTGTCACCATACGCAGCACAGAGAGATGTCAGCTTAAATTCTTCATCTGATAACCTTGGATTTATTCAACTTTTTCTAGTCAATAAATGATCAACAATAGCAGTTGTCTTATATTTATGACCATATTTCCCTTTTCAATTGCAAGTAAATGATCCTGTCGATCTAAACTTTTGCAGAATTACAATAATAATACCTAAACCTGACACCACATTCTTGTGCTATCAGTCTTTTTATCATACTCATGCATCAGGGCAAAGTAATCAATCTTGAACCATTTCTTTAGAATTGTATGCATTTTCATTGCAGAGAAAAACATATAAAATAAGTAAGGAGCTTGCAATATTTCTAGCAAAACATCAGGATAAAAGTACTCACGACAATTCATTATTGCAACAGACAATCAATACTACACAAAGACATTAAACAACCTCAAACAGCTACATTGCATGCGGTTTCTAACATCACGTGTAATCTCAGTGTTACTAAGAAGGAGAAAATAAAAAAAAAATACCTATGTTCGGATTAATTTTTCTGCAACTGTATAGTAGTATTACAATCTAATAAGAGAAGATTGAAGAGGTTTCCTAGATACTTAAAGACAGACACCATAATTAACTTCTACAATACTTTTGTAGGAATTATAAATTATCTCTGAAAATATCTTCTGGAAGCACATTTTTCCATATTTATCAAGCAAGTTTAGAAAGAATTAACAATAATTTTACATTATTATGGTTACTACTATGACAGAATCTGCAATAAAGGTGAAATAATAAAATATCTGAAGGAAATAAATAGTGAAACTTAATAACATTACTAAAAAAGAAAAAATAATTAAACATCTGAAACCCAGGAAATTTTTAATGATGTAAAGCAGTACATATATTGCATGTTAATAAAGTTCCCTTCATAAAAAAAAAAAAAAAAAATATATGAGATTCCAACCCATGACCTTCTAATATTAAACAAAATAAAAATATCTGTAAATACTTGTAATATTTATGATAGAACTGCATACAATAATATAACTAACAGAACTGTGAATATAATTAAATCAAGGGAACAAATTAAACTAAGAGTAAGATTTAATTTTATAGTAGCAAAGTCTGGCTTTACCCAACATGTGACCTCTAAACTGAAATGCCAGAAAATAGTAACAGTAGTAAAATTTATCACAATATTAAGAAAGCAGCTTCTCTTCAATGAGGTACCGATATGGAAGAAGATAAAATATTTGCAGTTGCTGATGCAATTTCTATTCAGGAAGGAAAGAATCTAAAATAACAAAAACTAAAGGAAGAGATGATTAACTTGCAGAAAGGTTACCTCTTGAGATCAAGGTATTTAACTGTTAACTCAGGACCAAGGAGTAAGGATTACAACAGTAATAGTTGGTGTAACAATAAGAATACTACCTATTCTTTCAACAGGTTTCAGCTTCAAGGTTACAACTAAAACTAAAATACATGGATTCTGGATAAAGGTCAATTATACCTATTAAAACATGATAGTTTTGCAATACTTGGAACATCTCAAAAATAAACATTTCTTAAAGTTAAAAATTTTGGGACTAAACACTTAAAAAAAAAAAATACATATATATAATTTTCCACAGATCACTGAAGTTAACAATAAAAATAAAATTTGAAGATGCATTTTATTTGTATAAATAATACAAACTCTAACCAATGGTTGTGAAATAATCACTGATAAACAGTTATCATGATTGTTTTGTGAAGCTGAAGGATCTATATTCAAATTTAGTTAAATATTAAATTACTTTAATAATTTATTTAAATAATTATGATAATGATGTTCTTTGATGGCTGAGTAATAATTAACATTTTCAGAGAAAAGAAATATAAATTTTAACTGTTGTAATCAAGCTGTTGAAATTATATATCCCCACGTAAATTTATATATTTTTAGTTTCAAATACATTGTGATTATTACAAACTCAACAGATTATAAATAGAATTTATTATTTCTTCTTCCATCTGCTAGGACATTTAACCCTAGTTCTGGAAATCAGTTCACATGATCTAATATACTGATGAAAACTTCTGAGGTCCATAAAATAGCCACTGCAATATTCTGCGTTTGTATCATTTCTAATTAAATCATAGCACTCATCAAATTTTGAAAAAACTATTCCAGATCAATTTATATCGTGAAACTATTTATTTATAAAAACAACTTCTATTTCAAAATAATTGAAACAAACAATAAATCTTAAGAGTTACAAAGTTAGTTTTTTATTGTTACTCTGTGTTTCATTTATCACCTTTGGTAGTTTTTTGTTTTAGCCATTTTAATGAGTACACGTATGTAAAAAACTAAAAGGTTATTTTACAAGTAACAACCATTCAGTAATTTCTCTTTTGGAACACAAAGTCAACCAAATTAATGAAATTATTTGTAATAGTCTACGATTTGTCATCTATAGTCATTTAATTATGAGTTGTAGTTTTAAAAAATTACTAAAACAATATATTGTTGTCAATGTGAAATTGTATGCCATAATGTTCAGTAACAGTTTCATATCCTTTTCCATAACCAACAAGGGGCAATAATTACTACAAAAGTCTTATGAAAAAATATTAAAGAAGTTATAATGGATAATGGGGTTGCTATCAAACAAAGTTTTATTTCGTAAAATAATACATATGCAAACTCTGTAGCTGTTATATGGGTTTTTTGCTGGGAAAATTTAGCCGGTACAATTTTGCTAACCTATTAAAAAATCCAGATTCAGCTCTGAGCAACTTCTATCGTTTCAAAAAATGAAAGTAATTTTTGGTATAGCGATTCATGAGTAATGGACAAATGAGTGGAGCTTGTAGATTATTGCAACAAATCATTGAATATTACTGGTGATCATGAAAAAAATTAGGCTAATGTATGTTGTCTTAGTAAAATGATGATAACTGTAATAAATAAATAGTCTTTACTTTCAAGGTGGCCCTTGTTTAAAATCTCTGTCTTTATAATAAAATAGAGAAGTAATAGTGATTTTATAATTTTTTTTTTAGAAAGTGGTACTACATAAAAAAAAATTGGGGAATAGTTTTTCAATCTTCTATAAGAAAATTATTAACTTCAGGAAATAAGACAAAAAAATTCTGAATATCCTAGAAATAAGACCAATAAATTATTAGTAAACAGTAAATAACAAGCAGTTTTATAAACCAAATAACTGTTGTTTGAAAAAATAATAAATTGTTATTTAGTGAATTAAGTTTTGCTGGAGTTAAGGATAACTTTTATTTATCATTATTCAAATTCAAACAATACATATTGATTAGTTTGCGTTCGGTCTGTAATTAATCAATACGGAATGCAAGAAAGAAATGTTATTACTTATCTATGCAACAAATAATGAGACTAGCTCATTACTACATGACATAATTATATGCTAAAAAAAAAAATGTTATCATCTTCAAGAAATGTTTACATTAAAATACTGCCTATTAAAAATAATTGCAAAATAATAAGCTTATATATTACCAATAAAAGATAGCAGCATGATAATAATCAGACACATCGGTGTAGCTGTCAGTTTAAGAAGGCTTAATGCACAATAATTTTGTATTATATTTCAAAGAATGCAATACTATAGAATCACTCTGTATATTATTTTTTTTTGTGGTATGTATGTATTTGTTTTCATCACCAATCTAAATTATAATTCCTGAAAGCATCATTATCATTATCATGATCATGATAAAAATGACATTTTTTTATATTATGTAACTGGCGAAGTTTAAATAGGAGATTTTGTAAGAATTTATTTCTACGTAAATTCATTAAAACGTACAATAATAGTATGTGAATACAAGATATTTCAATCCTTGCAATTAATGTATAACAATTGTACAAAGAGCAATTTGTTCTCCCATCAGTTCAAAATGGTTGAATAACAGTCCCTAAATTTAGGTTTGTTATCATCTATACATGAGTTTAGAAATAGTTTTACTTTCAACTCTAAATATAGATTCGCTTATTATTTACAAATTGATTGAGGTTTCTGAATTTTTGCACAATTTACATTCAGATTTTTCAGTAACTCCCATGTAAAGGAAGGCTATACAATGTATTATTAAGATTTTAAATTATTTTTTATAATGAATTTACAGGAAATAAATAAACTAAAAACAAAATAAAAAAACTAACAAAAAGTAAGCTAAAAAAAAAAGTGAATACATCTAGTAAAAAGAAAAAAAGGGAACATAATTGTGATTATGAATTTCTGGATAAATACACTTTTTTTGTTATTTACTTTTAATTATGCGATACTTAAAATTACTATATATATGTACATTCTGTTTTTCTAATTTCCATAAACCAATTTTTTTTTTTATAAAAATAAATATTAAGGTAGAGACATATAAATTATTTGGTGATTTTCATGTGGATTTGAAAACGCAACACTGTGAACTGATACTATGTGAACGGTCTTATCTATTTAAAAGTTTATTAAAACCTTTTTTTAATTATATTGAAATTAGGACGATAAAGCAATGAAAAGAATAATTTTCAAAACATTCTACCTTTTATTCTGAAGAAATTTCATTTTAAAAATTCACTTATTAACATTTTATTATATGTTGATCTATCTTTTAAACTTATTCCACATGAGAAAGATTGCTTTTATTTACCCAAAAGATAATTTTCAATTTTTTTTTTAAGATAAAAGTAGATTTTGATGAATACATTTTATGCATTACACAAAAAATAATCACAAAAAAATATGCTTAAAGCATTATATTAGTATCAAAAATGAAGTGGTTTTAACAGTTTGATGAACAATCTATAACAGCCACAACTAGCTGAAAATTAACAACAGTCTTTTAATCTAATTCGGTATCTATTTTTTTTTTTTTCCGTGGACTAGATCATTGTCCATGGCAAAATACCACCAAAGCAATATAACCAAATGTTGGGTACGGGTAAGTCACAACAGAGTGAATTATTTGCCTATATGGTAATCCTGTTGTTTTTTTTTATTATACTTGTTAGTTTTTCTTCATTACTTAATTTTTTTTGTATTAAGCATTCTTTTATTCAAGTAATATATATTGGCATAAAATCACAAAACTGCTTCTTGCTTTGGATTTCTAAAAAGATATTTTTAAATTATTGAGAGAGTTTATTAATATGTTAGTCAGAGTTTACAATTAACTGAAAATAATGTAGATTATGATACATGGCCAAAGTATTCCTACTTTAAGTGAACTGTCAATAATCTTCTAAATGTTATGATAAACAAACATTAAAAGATATGGGTTACACCAATTAATATGTGATATTATAAAATATAAATGTAATGATAATGAAATCATCAACTGTATCATTTGTACTTGTTTAAACAACATCAAATCTCAATAATTGTAACAAGTTAAACTATAATAATCAATTAAAAAAACTTTGTGAGTTCTATTTTAAAAAATTATTCATGTATAATTTCAGTAGCAAGTGAGACTCATCAAATAGTACAGTCAATTTACACCAAGTTACATTCACCAAATTAGAAGAATGGGTTATCAAAATTTAGAGCTAAAAGTGGAAATGAAGGAAATAAATACAAATTTTGAAGTCAATCAAAGTAAGAAGGAAGGAGAATTAAACTGAACAGCAGTAAAAAGTTATATATTACTGTAGAAATTTAAAAACAAAATAGAATTTACCTTAGAGATAATTTATTTAAAAAGAACAAATTCAAAGGAACATCTAATAAAAAAATCTGGTGTGGACACTACATGACTTACTTGTACACCTATCAAATTACATATAAACATTTTTTTTTAAAATGAAAAGTACATAAAAATTTTATTTCATTAATAACTTCTGATTTTTTTTTTCAATTTTTTTAATTTTACTGTTATTATTGTATTACTATTTATTGTACAAATTTTTTTACAATCAGAGGTTAATAATTATTAATGAATCAATATATTTAAATTGAAAAAAAGAAACGGTTAAAAAATAAGATAGGCAATGAAGTCAGATTCAAACTGATGTGCCTTCCCCTTGTAAGATCCAAATATTTCATTAATTGGAATTTTATTTGGCTATAACTCTGGAACTTATGAAAATAAGTACCCACTTATGAAATATCGTAGAAAAAAATCTCAATGAGGGCTTATTACTGCAGTAAGTCCAAAATCCAAATTTTTTTTTGATTTTGGGCTTTTTTGGGTACGTCAATTGCAATCAAAGGGGGAGGTGCACAACTAGGTGTTACAACAGTCCTAAATCCAAAATTTCAACATTATACGGCTAATCGTTTTTGAGTTATGTGAGATATATACGATACACACTGTACAACAAACGTGTACGTACATACAGACACCTTACCCAAACTAGTCAAAATTTATTCAGGGTGATCAAAATGGCTATTTCCGTTGAAATCTGAAAACCAAAATTTTTCACAACCACAATATTTCTTGTATGAAGTACAAGGAAGTAAAAAGAATAAAAAATTTACATTACATTAGCTATAAAAGCATAAAGTAGTATTTATACAGTTAAATAAACAAATTTATGTAAACTCACCCATATCATGTAAATTTACATATACACAAATTAAATAACAAATATATTAACATAAATCAATTACATTACCACTCATTATAGATATGGCTACTAATAATTTCTATGAAATTATTTTTAATAAAATTCAAATAAATATTTTACATCTTATTTTATATAGATAACTTTCAATATATTTCCTTTATGGAAAAAAATAATTGTACTGAGTGCACACAAAAAAACTCCATCAAAATGTATTTAAGGAAATATGTAAATAAACAGTAAGTTATAAAAATAAATAAATAAAAAAAAGATTTAAAAATTAAAATTTATCAACAGAAAGCATAACTTAGCTCCTTATATTTCTACAACACAGTCTGCATAAGAAAACTAAATATTCATTGTACAAATAAAATTAATTAGGGGAACTAATTTTTTTAAAAAATCCATTTTAATGCTAAACTAATAAAAAATTATTCTAATAAAATTGAAAAAAAAAAAAAAATTATGATGAGACTTCCAAATGTAGCAAAAAATAAGTCTATAGCTTCAAGATGCAAGTCACACTATCAACATACAGCAACATTTTACTATTACACTGAGTTATTTATAAGTATGTAGAACCATTTCTTATAATGAAGTTTAGATATCCAAGTGTTTTTTTTTTATTTTACACTACCGATGTTCAATATATTCATCTTTGTAGATGTATCGTATAGACGAAACTTCCTTTTATTCTGAATCTATGTGAAAATATCACAGTAAATTAGTATATCAAAGTTTTGTGAAATAAGCAGGAAGCATGGACACAAAAACAGGATCCTTTAAAAAATCCGTAAAATTATATAAACTTTTCAACATCATAACTTGCACATCCTACCCCAATATCACAAATTTTTAATGAGGTATCACTATATTTTGTGGTAATGGGACCCAGACTAACATTAGAACTCATCACCTATCATATACATTCATATACTGACTATTGATTTTTGTGTCAACTGAGTTCACACCATCTGACCGAATTTTACATGCGACTTTTATATTTACAAAAATTACTAATTTTTTTGTGTCAAAAACTTGATCGTGAAGATAAGTCTAGAGGTAGATCTATGAAATTTTTAAGCTGTAGAACCAGACATTTTTTTGGCATATTTAACTATGTTTCCCTGTAATAACGAACTCTATAGAGAAAAATGACCAATATATCTTGATATTTGAAACTGCACCAAATACAATCACGTTTGTTAAGTTTTCATGTCTTTAGTAATCTCTGGATAACTTCTGATTTCCTGTATTTACATACAGATGCAATTCACATTAAGCCCTATATAAAGCTGCTTCACTGGTAAAGATGCAATTTGTTAACCTCAAATTTCTCTAACATTTTGATGGAGAAATAAAGACACATTTCTTTATAATCAATATTAAGAGTCTGCACAAGCTGATATCTGTAGGGTTTAACCATTAGTTTTTTTTTTTTTTAAGAATTCATGAAATGATTGGTTGTTAGATGCCATACAATCATGCATATATGGTGGGGTTGGATTTTTAGGCGGTCACACATACAATTGTCTAACAAAATCCAGTCTTTTCCGCTTGTTGTAATCATCATAGCTGAGGACTGATACGCGGATAACTTCAATCTTGAAATTTTTTATACAACTTGATACTTCTTACTCTTCTTTCTATTTAGCCTTCGGAACTACTGTGAGGTACTACTTCAGAGGATCATGTGTGAATGTAAATGAAGTGTAGTCTTATACAATCTCAGGTAAACCGATCCTGAGATGTGAAGTTAACTGAAACCCAACCATTAAAGAATATAATATTCAAACCCACATAAAAGTAACTGCCTTCACTAGGATTTGACCCTTAGAACTCTCGACTACAAAATCACCTGATTTGCAATGACGAGTTCACCATTAGACCAACCTGGTGGGTATATAACTTGATACTGTTGTACACAAGTGGATCCTTTTGGAATTCTGCTCAAATCGTCAATTTAGACTAACAGATGAATATTTTCACATACTCTAACATAAAGACTGCCTTTTCTCACCAATTCAGAGCAATTTTTGCTACAATACTGTCCAGCTGCGAACTAAAGCAACTATGCACATGTAATTTCCTCAATAGCAATTTGAGAATTAATTTTAATGTAACACGATTGGGTATTTACTCCTTATGTAAACGGTAACTATTTAAAACGTTCCACAAACCTAACTGAATACAATTATGATACTTTAGTAAACTTAATGCTTGCTCAAGTAAAAAAAACTATGATTAGTGAAAAGTTGCAATACATTAAATAAAATTACAATTTTATGAAAAAATATGCAATAACAAAACATTATAAAATGAAAATATATTTCAACAATGACAATAATGACTGAAATAATGGTTTATATGGGCCGCAAAAAAAATGAAAACTATAACTTTAAGGCTACCTACAATTAAATTGTAGAAATTGCAGAAATCACCGTCATAGATTATATGTGAGTAATTTCACCCCCTAACTTTGTTTTTATGAATTTTTTTTTAAACTGGAAATAAATGTTCACAGCATGCAATGAAACTGCACCCAACATTATTTAACTTCGGTGATTTATAAGAACACATGATATCAGCATTTAATTCTTACTTCATATCTTTAAATTTCAAGGATTTCTTAGGATGCTAAATTCCCTGAAATATTCCTTAGGCGACGCAGTTTATAATCTTAGCCACACCCTCAAATGTTTGAAATACATTACCAATCTAGCTGAAATCTTGAGCATATGTTCCAAAACCACTATTTCACTCACTATTTGCTTCTATATTTTATTCTAAGTTATTCTAGTGATAATATATTCTAAAACATTCCTGCATAAAAGTTTTGGTCTACAGGTGAAAGTTGCATTAAAATCACTTCTGTCCAGATGATAAAAATGTAAGGTATTGTGATGAAGTTTATAAATTAATAGCACTTCTTTTTTTTTTTTTAATAAGTAAACCTAAATTATAACTTGTTTTTTCACTATGGAATAGTGATCAAACTAAGTAATTTCTTAGGTATAAATTTTATTTTTGAATTCACTCTAAAAATAGTAACTCATAAAACATATATCATGAAAAATTTTACATCCTTAAACCAATAAATATATGTCAAACTTAGTAATCATGGAAATATTGACATCAATCCAAAAAATCTGAACAAGGATTGCCATTATAAAATTTAACTATATGAACACTTAAGTTAGTGGTATGCATCATAGTCAATAAAGTATACAATTGTATACTTTACACTCCCTATACTGTTTACTTTACTTCTCTGAGGCTGTTGGAATTGTTTACTTATTAAGTAGTGCATTTCAGCAATATAATATTCCAAAAACAATGATTATTTTTGATACAATTTATAACATTTCAAAATTATGGTGCAGCTTAGATTTAAAAAACAATATTTGTTTCACATGGATTGGACTATATATCAAAAATATTTAAAACAACAATCTCATCCTGCGGTTGTAATGTCAGACACGTTCCAAAATAATATACATAATCCACAAAGCTTTTTTTTAATAGAAGAAATCCTGATAATGATGAATTTCTATTTCTTTCCAGAAATAATTTTATATATTAGGTAATTAATCAGTATCGACTGATAAACACAATTCAGATATTTTAATAAATAAATTCAAAAACATTTAAATGCTTGAAATTCTCTAAGAGAGAGATCATGAGATCAGGTAATAACATTTTAAGATTAATAGTTCTTTAGTTCTATCACTTAGCCACCATTTTTTTTATTACATTCTAAATAGCACACAACTTCAGCCTTAATTTAAGACATAACACATTTGATATGCGTAGTCACTTCATGTACACAGAATACAGTACTAAGGACATGTATTAGGCTGTAGTCATGACAAAATAAAATTGGAATAGATATGCCAAAGACTTACAGATATCTAAATAAAACTTACTCACCAATAAGATTAGAATAGAAATACTCATAGATATTGCTATTCCATTAACAAAAACTATTTTAACAAAAACTAGGATGAGAAAGTTACAAAAATATCACAACTTCAGAACAAAACTTAACAATTATAAACTCTTTCTAATAGTGATTTCAGCTGTGGAAAAAATCAATGAAAAATTCCTGAAACACAAGTACTTTCCCTAGTACATTTATTCAACAAATTCTAATATGTAAAACCTCCTATATCCAGATTTCTTTAAACACAGAGAGGCTAAGAAATAGAAAATTAATAAAAATTAATTTTTTCCTTTATTTTAAAATTTTTTTTACTTTTTGATCTGATTTGCGCAGAAATTTATATAATTTGTTACATAACTGCTTAATTTTATTTTGTTGTAAAAACAAACATACTAACGTACAGATCTTAACTGTTTTTATAATTTTATGGATTCTAGGAATATTTATTAAATATTACACACAGTATAATACATTATATTGTATGAATGTAAACGATTTCTTAATGATACATGAATAATATACATGTAATTAGTCATCAACCTGATCAGTTTGTACAGCGTTGATATATGAGAATAATTTGCAATAAAACCTTGATCCCAGGCATAGGTTTTTATTGTTTATGTATATCAAAACAAACTGTACATTGAATGGTGTAAAATCATTCGATATATTATTGGAATGAAAATAAAAAGTTATTTGGAGAAAAGGTTTTGTGATAACTATCAGACTGATTTTTTAGCTTTATACATTACCATCTTCACTACTTTTGGAATATTATATTCATATGTTATGTGATTACAATCAAAATTAAAAAGTAACCCTTGAAAGCAGTTGAAAAGATGAATTATTATTACTACTTCACAACAGATATAAGTGTTGAAAAATTATTAATGACAGGATGATGGGAAAAGAAAAATAAGTAAAGTTCTCTGCAAAACACAGAATACACAACTGCACTCTAGAATAATTTAGTATATGATCATCTGATGCGATACCTAACAGTGGTCCCAGAGAAAAAAGTACAAGATGCTGAATGAAGTCACATATGTCTGTTTGGTTTCTTTCACAAAGAATGTTGGTTATTCCTTCTAAAGGGGATATTATACAAAAGAAGGGAAAAAAAGCTTTAGATAACAACCTAGTTATGGGATGGTTAGATTGTTAAAATTTTTTTTGCGGTGTATGAAGGCTGATTTTAGGTGGGGAGTAACTGCATCGTACATTGTGTAATTAAAATGATGGTTAAATACATTTAAAAATTTTTTAAATAAAAAATCTTTTTTTTCCACTTGAAATTTTCCTACATCTGAAACACATCTTGTACAATTATTCTATCTGGTTACAAGAGGTTTTATGGCAGTAATAATTATTGCTGTTTACAACAATGAAAGAAATCATTATCTAGGAACTAAGGTTAACATCAGGTTACTGAATACGATGAACTTAGTTCTCATCTGCTGAGCCGACTGATAAATATAAAGGGTTCCATACTACTTTTGATCTTTAGCTGAGAAAGTACACATTGCATTAATGATAGTAACAAAAATTTAAGAAAAAAAATAGCTAATGCTTAATAAAATTTATTAGAATTACTTTGATTAATAATAATAATAATAATCTGATACCGTACAATAAGTGTATATATTAATACAATACAATATTTTCATATTGTAAAAATTAATAGGGAAAATAAATTTAAAAGTACAATTATTTCCCACTTTCAAACAACTCTCTTCCAAACATTTCCTTATTCTTCTACACTCTCTCATAACTACTTGCTCTCCCATTTGTTTTCCCCTATCATTTTAAATATACATATATAAGCATATAACATTTATATACAATATAAGTGTATACAAATAAATAAGTAAAATAAAAATAATTAATGTATTATGGTGCCATCAATGCCATTATTATCGTTGTTAAACAATAGTTGAGAAGTAGCTGGCTGGCACTGACCTTGTTCTGGCACTTGAAGACCCAGGGTGGAAACTGCACCTGTTATCGATACCATATTATTAGCTAATAACTGTGATGATGATGTTGCTTGTTGCTCTTCGGCTTCTTCTAAAACATCTTCACAAGCTTCTTCATTAAGTGTTTGTAACGCACCACATATCATTTGCTCTTCCAATGTTACCTAAAAACATTAAAAAAAAAACCATAAATAATACGATGTACTTTTACATGGTGATATCTCCTTAAAAAAAATAATTGTTAAGTAAGAAATACAGTAAAATACAAAAAAAAAGTTTACAAATCACGTACAAAAATAAAAGTAACAAATGTTCTAACTAATGAGCTAAGAATCATTTTCTCTTAATTTACTATAATGTAATTTAACTCCCTAGGGAATAAGTGAAACAATATTTAAAATTTTTGAAATAAAAAGTAAAAAAAATTATAACTCATAATAATGAAATAAAACATATCAGCTCATAGACAAAAGAGAGAAGTTAGTTATATGTATATGTTTATAAAGAATTTTTTTCAATTCTTTACCAAAATCTCAAACAAAATGAAACAGGCAATTTTGAATTTTTTTATTATTAAGTTAGGATTCCAGAGGCCATAGCCATTATTAAAAAAAAAAGAGCTGGGGTAAAAAAAAATATATTTGTAAATTATCACAATAAAGAGGTGTAAAATATACATCTTGCTATAATATTTTTCATAATTCAAATTCGAAGCTGTATCTTGTAACAACTGTGCAATAACATAAGAGAACAGACAGACCCAATACTATATTACATGTAAGGAGAGGGATGATTTAATTTAACTGGGAATGTTAATTTGCACAACATCAGATATCAAATGACTGAAAATCCTCACCAGATGTTTGGGTATCTATTTCAGGATGAGAAAAGATCAGATTGGCTGTTACTGGTAATTGTATACCTGCCCGATATTTTTTGACTGAAATGCCAATGCAGAAGTATACTGTACCATTATCAAAGAATACTATACTCAATTAAAATTAATGACAAAGAGTATGGCTTTTTCATATTAAATGGGAGCAATGTGCTACACCAACAAATAATTCACTAGCACAAATTCATGTGGCGTTTACAGAAGCACACACAAGTTTGTCCTCCACATCCCCAGAATTTACAACATTTTCCTTTGGGGCTATTTGAAGGATAAAATTTATTAATTAAATCTTCCCAACTCTTGATGAACGGAAGACAAACATTCAACAAGTAATCAGTGGTATTGATAATAATATTTTGTGTCAGATGACTCTCTCAACATGATTACGTGAATACAAATGTGCACTGCTGCAGCAGGGCACTCACTCCAAACATCTTTTGTAAAAAATATGCTAAATGTGTAAACTTTTATTATTTTTTTTATTTTTTTCATTTCGTTCATAAAATATTACATATTGGAACTGTGGTTAGTCTGTAGGGGTTCAGTTGTACATTGCTCCCCTGTATACTGAATACTGATTTCATAATGGATAAATGAATATTTAAACCAGTTTACAGAAACTTTTTTCTGAAGGAAATTAAAGTTAAATGATGATGGATGAAAGAGAAAATCATGAATTAAATTAATTTATATAATAAAAATATTATGGAATACTTGAAATTAATTAAAAAAGGTAGAAATTCATTTTTTATAAAAGCATTAAATTTTTGTGAGATAAAAAAACATAAATAAAAGAGATTCTACAAAATGGCAGAAAGCACAACTTTCTGAATCAAAATTTTAACAGAAACAATAAAAACTTAAGAACTGGAATATTAATGGCTAAATGACATAAAAACTATTAATGTTTGTTATATGAGGTTTATTCAGAAAACAACCAAACTTGATTTTTTTAATCTTTATTATTAATTTTACAGATTATTGGTCCTTGTCCCTTTCAAAGTACTCCCTCCTCTATTCATACACTTTTCCCGGAGATGTTTCCACCTCACAAAGCAGTCCTGGACGATTTGCTTTAATGTCATCATTAATAGTCTCAAAAAAGTGTCCTTCATCACTGAGTTTAATTTTGGAAATAAGAAAAAATTGCAAGGAGCCAGTAAAGCAAATAGGGGCAAGTAGGGAGGCTGAAAGAGGACAGTCATCTGATTTTTGACACAAAATTGATGAATTGACAAAGCTGAGTGTGTGGATACATTGTCAAGAAGGAACCATTTTTTTTTTGTTTACCTCCAGAACCTCCGTTAAGGTATATCTTCAGAGGATGAAATGAATGAATTGTAGTATGTGTGAAAAAATGTCATGCCTGACCGGGATTCCAACCCAGGACTTCCGGATGAAAGGCCAAGATGCTACACTCACGCCACAGAGGCTGGCATGAAGGAACCATGAGTTTTCTCACTCCAAATCTGGTCTCTTTTTGTGGATTTTTTCATGTAACCATTGTAAAACAACCTTGATAGTATGTAAACTTCATTGTTTCACCTTGAGGCATGAATTTAAAATGTATAATTCCATTAAAATTGAAAAAAAGACAGAGATCATCACTTTCAACATAGGATTGAGACTGACGTGCTTTTTTGGGACATGGAGATTCTTTATCAGTTCACTGTCATGACTGAACTTTTGTCTCAATTTCATAACCGTAAACCCAGCTTTTGTCTCCTGTTATGATCCTCTGCATGAATGTTTCATTGTCATCGGCTTGTTCAAGAAGTTGCCTACAAATGTCCATCTGATGTTCTTTCTGTTGTTCGGTCATCAAATGAGAAACAAACTTTGCTGCAACTCAATGCATGTTCAAGTTTTCAGTAAAAATATCATGGCATGATCCAATCATGATGCTAATCTCTTCTGCAAGTTCTCTGACAGTCAATCAGTGATTTGCACACACCAGATCATTGATTTTCTGAACATGAGTGTCATCAGTTGAAGTCGAAGACCTTCCTGGTCAAGAGTCACCTTCAATTGACTGACGACCACTTTTAAATCATCCAAACCTTTTTTAATATTGTGTAAGACCCAAAGCATTATCTTTGTAAGCTTGTTTTAAAAGTTGAAGTATTTCTGTGAAAATTTTCCCCACTTTCATGCAAAATTTTATGTTGTATCACTGATCCTGAAAATCTCACACTACCAAAATCCTACAAACACTAAATACATGCCCTGAAATAAAATAACATAAACTAAATGAAATACCAACAATCCAGAACATGGTTACAGAGGAAGTTAGACGGAACGCAATGCTGCCAACTGCATATCATTTAAATATTTCCATTGGCACATAATTAAAAATTGTTGGTTATTTTCTGAACAGACCTCGTATAAGCTATTAATCTTTTTTTCAAAAGAAGACTTTGTTTTTATCCTTGCTTTCCTGTTGTTAGTGTTTTACTCCTATAAAATGCTACATTCAAAAATATTTTCAAGTATATCTCTAAAAAATAAAATCTATGTTTGTTATCAAACAATTTCTTTTCTGTATATAAATTCTCCAGAAATGTACAAATTTGTGTTTCTCTTTCTTTACCTTACTTAATCAATCCTTTACAACTTTACTAAGTAACAAAATTTTGTGACCTTTGGTATGTTGTAGTTACCTTATTACCTACCTAAATATTAAACTCATTACTTTTCCTTTAGTATGATCTACTTTTAAATTAAATTTCCTTCCAAACAATTAATTTTTACTTATAACTCATACTACCTCATAACTCATAGATTCTATTAAAACAATAACATCAGAAAATCTAAATATTCTTTGTCGCTGGAAAATTATTTTCCATAAATTTTTTTTAAATTTCTTTATTATTTCTTCCAGGTATAAATTTAAAGTAATAAGAGTGTCACTCCTTGCTCCTCTTATAATTACTGATACTGTAGATTGTCCCATGAAGAAACAGAGAAACTTTCAGGACATGTTCTACTGGTGAAAATAATAAAAAAAAGTTCATATAAACATAAGTCTGGAAATGATTTGTTTCCAAGATATGGCTGGCAAAAGATTTTGCCTGGATTTCAGCTCTTCTAATAAAAAGAAATCCTACTGTAATTTTTGAGACCAAATTAAGCAGTAAAGTTCATGGTTTCTTATGTAGTTTGGGCTGGAATAGGATAAAACAGGTCCCAGAACTGTAACTCCCATAGTCTTTGATGTAAAATACAAATATTGGTGACAAAAAAACAAAACCTTTTAGGTTTGTAGTACAATAGCTTTAATAAATTACTAATAAATGCAGAAGATTTAGTGACAAAACTTGTTGAGAATTTAATTCTGGTAATATTATTGTAAATAGAGCCAATAAAAAGTAAATAAAAATATTTGAAAATCAATTTAATGAAGCGACACAAAATGTAGATAGAAAATTGTACTATTCTTTTTGTACCTAATAAATATTCTTTTTAAAGTATTCTTAAAACACTTTTAAACATTCCTCGATGTATCAGCATTTACAAATAAAATATTCATTAACAAAAAGTTTGTTTTCTGTTGAACACCAAATAAATTTTCTTGTAAATGATGAACATTGTGTAATTCAGAATATTTAGCGTAACCGCGACCCCAAGTCTTACCTTGTAACTTAAAAGGTAAGGTACATGTCATAGTGGTTTGTCAAAAAAAACAGAGTGGCATATCCTATGGAAAGAAAATCTTTATCCTTTCTGCCTGCAGAAAATTCAAAATTTGCATCCAACAGATTACATCCTGAGTTTAAACTTGTGTCATTGACTTCAAGACAATATTGATAAGATAAATTCAAATTTATTTACTGATGAAGCCACATTTATGAGAATTGGAGTCTTCAATTCTAAAAATAGTCATTTATGGAGCGAAGACTATTCACTTGGTAGTATGGAAACTAGTTTCCAACATAGATTTCACATTACTGTTTCATATGGCATTATTTATGACAAAATTCTGGGATGATTTGTTTTCAATGAAAACCTTATGGGAGATGCTATGTTCATTTCATGAAAAATAATTTGCCGGCTTCCTTGATTTGCCTTTACAAACTATATTGCAAATGATTTTTCAGCATGATTGTGCAAAGCCACATTTTTCTTTAGTATCTAGAAATCTCCTGAATGCTAATTTCTTTAACTGGATTGTATGTGGTGTATCAATCTATTGGCCACCACAGTCATCTCACTTAATGCCACTAGATTACTTCACTTAGAGTCATACAAAACAATAGTATAACTATGAAATGTTAATAATAAAGAAAAGTTACTCATTAAGAGAAGAAATGCTATTGAATTTATATGAAATGATCCTTAGATGATATCAAAACCCATCGGAAATATTTTACATTGTGTAGTGCTGTGTACACCGTGAAGGGAATTTTAAACAATTACTGTAACTGACGTTTGTTATTCTGTTACCATTTAATTTCATGCATTTTATTTTTTTTGTTTTGCTATATTAATATTTATTAGGTACAGAAAGGATTTTCTGTCTATTTTTCATCTGTTTTGCTTAAATAAAAAACAGATTTTTAAAAGTTTTAATTTACTTTTTATTAGTTGTATTTACAGTATTTTCCAAGAATTAAATTCTCTAAAATTTTTCTAACTAAATCTTCCGCATTTATTAATCTATTGTACAGCCAACCTAAAGAAAACTTGTTTTTCGACACCTAATATTGTGTTTTACATCAAATATCTTAAAAACTACTGGGATTACAGTTCTGGGAACTATTTTATCATGTTTCCCAGCTTAGATTACATAAGAACCCACCAACTTTATTCCTTAATTCAGTTCCAAGAAATTACAGAAGGGATTCTTTTTATTAGAAGAGCTGAAATCCAAGCAAAATCTTTCACTAGCTGTAACTCAAAAACAAAGTATTTTCGGACCTTTGTTCATACGAATGTTTTTCATTATTTTCACTAGTAGAACATGTCTTGAAAGTTGTTGTTTGTAAGTTGTGGGTTGCAGTATATTTGATTACATGTGAGTTATTATATTACAAAATGTACAGGAAAATCGATGTTGCCGATGACTGTGAAATACATGAAGTCATACGTTTTTTAAACCATCAAAATGTTAAGCTGGCTGAAATTCATAGGTAGTTGGTTGCTGTGTACAGTGAAAATGTAATGAATGAAAGAAATGTCCAAAAATGATGTGAAAAGTTTAGAAATAACAGAATTAATGTGCATGATGAAGAATTTTTAGTGAGGTCTTCGAAAATCACCTTGTTGAAACATGTTGATGAAATCAGAAAAGATCGTTGCTCAACAATTTCTGACTTGGCCTTTCTTTTTCCTGATTTTTCAAGAGCTGTTATCAGTGACATTGTTCATAACCATTTAGGCTTCAGAAAGATTTGTGCACGTTGGGTGCAGCATGTCTTAACAGAACATAACAAAAAAAATCTGAATGCATCTGCTCTGGAATTTTTTATACACTACATAGAAAAAAGTGACGAGTTCCTTAATTCAATTGTTACCGGCAATGAAACATGGATTTTGTATCACACACCAGAGAGAAAATAGCAGTCAAGTGAATGGCATCATCCTCAATCACCAATAAATCAGACCAACAAAGGTCAAGCCCCAGCCATTTGGATACAAACTGGGATCAGTTTGGCGTACTGCTGATTTATTTCATGTCACATGGAATGACTATAAATTCAGCAGCCTGCTGTGAAAATTATGGCATGCCATTCAAAATCAGTGACATGGGTGGCTAATGGCAATGCTGTCCTGCTGCACAATAATGCACACCACATGTTGCTGGTCCAACACGTGATTTACTGAGAAAAATTGGATGGGAAATTTATGATCACCCACCATATAGTCGGGACTTAGCTCCTTCTTATTATCATTTCTAATAGGAAATCAAAAGAATTTTTGAGTGGTAAGCAATTCATGGGTGATGATGAACTTAAAAATGTTGTTCATCAGTGATTAAATGGACTGATGGCTGTAGAATACAAGGGTATGCTGAAGCTGCTGTATCGCTACAATAAATGCCTAATTCATATGATGATTATATAAAGAAAAAGTATAACCTAAGCAGTTTAAGAAAAATAAAAAATATTTATAAAGTTTTCAGAAAGTTTTTTTGAAATGGTCTTTACTTACTACTGAGATAACCTTTCATAATTACAGTTAGCTTTGAAAAAAATCTCATGAAAAAGTTCAGTTTTGAACCTATTTTATTTTTGTTACATAAACATTACTATAATTAGTGTCAGTTAATACAATTAATATAAAGTAATATGTAATTATATAATGAAAGATCATTTTGAACTCCTGATAAAACAGATTTTCTATAAATCTTCTTGTGTTCCTCATATAATACTTTTAACATCAGTTTGTAAACTTAATGAAGTAATAATTCACATCTATTTCAAAATCATCAACAAGACCTATTTCACATCATTCAAGAACAAGACCTTTATTTAGTTAAACTTTGTGCTCTTTAAACAGTTCTAAAGAAAAATATTTTCAATAGCAATTTGATTCCACAACAAAATTTTCAGATGAACAGCAAACAGTTTAATAAAACAAACATTTTAATGTAAGGTATACAATTTCCATTCCTTTACCTACTCAAATTGCATATACTCGTAAACCATTAAAATGAAAACTTGCTTACAATTATTAGTAAGCTATTATTCATCTTTTACAATACATAAAATATTATAAAAATCTTTTATAATAATAATAATAATAATTAAACATATTTGTGTATTATAATAAAATATAGATGCCAATTTATTACTATACATAACAACTGAAATATATTTCAATTATAAATATATATAACAATAACATCATAATTAATAGAGGATTTAAAGTAAAGCGCCAAATGAAAGATGTTACCAAAGTGGATCATTTAGAAAACAAAATATTGTTCCTCATTAAGCATGACTGATTTGATGCACTTCAATAAGCTCTTCAGTTATTTGCTAAAAATTTAATTTCAACATACTTTTTACATTCACACTATCAATTATCTGTTTTACATACTTAGTGGACTTATGTCAGTTTCCCTGCGTGCAGATTTAAATTCTGTAACAGGAATTTTGATTTTACAGTTGGTAATGATCAGCTGGATATAATTATTATTCAACTATTCCTCAATTCATTTTTGTATCCACATTAAAAATAATGGTGTTTATAAATACAAATTAAGAAAGCCTTTTATACTTTATTCATGGCAAAATAAAGATACTGCTGTCAAACATAAAGAATTTCATGCAAATTTTCATAATTCTCCTCTGCTGATTCATCAACAAATAAGTTGAAAAAAATTTGAAATTATTGAAAGTGTTGGAGATGCTCTATGATTAATTAGATTTAGAGCTAGTTGCACTTAATTATGGGAAGGCTTCAGTTAAGCTTGATGTACCAAGAACAAGTTTATATAAGATTCTAAAGAAATAGAAGCTTAAGTGTTATATATCAAAATTACTACATGAAGATGACTTTGACAGACAGATGAAATTTATTATTTGTTGTGAAGCAGATCATCATTTCTGTGGCTCAATAATATGGTCTGATAAAGCATGTTTCAAACTGAATGGCCTGGTGAATAGTAAAAATTGTGTTCAATGAAAGTTTCATATAATTATGGAGAAGGAAGTTAAAATTAACTAGGGTTCAGATTGTTGTAGGATCATAAAACAATATGATGTGGACACAATGACTTACTCGTACAAAAAACCAAAAATAGTATGATTCTACATTATAATTTTCAATTAATATTAGATAATCAGATGTTTCACCAAATCTATTACATATACACATATTTAATAAAGCCTATTAAATTACATATACACATTTTTAAAAGTCTATAAAATTTTATTTCACTAATAACGTTCATATTTTTTTTTTATGGTTATTATTATTGAATTATTATTTATTCTAATTTTTTTTTTACAATCACAGGTTAACATTATATCAATATATTTAAATTAAAAAAAATGTTAAAAAAAAAATGCTGATAAAGTCTGATTCGAACTAATGTGCCTTCCCTTGTAAGATCCAAACATTTCATTAAGATTTTATTTGGCTATAATTGTGGAACCAATGCAAATAATTACCACTTATGATATATTGTTGAAATCTCTCAATGAGGGCTTATTACTGCAGTTAAGAAAAAATCCAAAATCCAAATCTTTTTGGACACTTTTGGTGCAGTTGATTGCAATCAAAAGGGGAGGTGGACAACTAGATGCTACAACAGTCTTACATCTAACAGTCCATTTTTGAGTTATGTGAGTTATATATGTATGTACAGATGTCATGGCAAAACTAATCAAAATGGATATTTCCATTGAAATCTGAAAATCAAAATTTTTTCGCAATTAGAATACTTCCTTGTACTTTGTGCAAGGAAGTAAAAAGGAACCCTTTATTTATTTGACATTAGCAGGCAATTCACATCTTGAGACATGACAATATACTGTCAAGATTGCTGTGGGGGAGAAGAATAAAACTTTCAACACTATCTCTGTTCTGTATTAAACATATGAAAGTAATTTTTAACATTTTTATGGGCTGTCTTCTTATTAGCAATTCAGGAAACTGACTTTTATCATACAAAGTGCATTCAAAATTATTCAATGTGAACACTGTTACCATGCTCAGCAAAAAATAGCTTTATGGTCTCAAGCAAACATATATCCTTTGTGTGTTTTATTTTGATAGTATAGTAAATTTATAATGAGCAAACATTTTCAAACTATCTGCTACACATTTAAACTGGGAATTTATAATCACAGTCATTCAATAGGGAATCTTGGAGAGCTGCATCAAACCAGTAAAATGACTAAAAAAAAAAAAAAAAAAATCACAGTAATAAAACACCAGAAATCAAATAAGAAATAATGTCTCAATATACATGCAATAATCAGTCACCTTTGATATTTAATGGTATAATTTATGTAATTTTTTACTTAAAGTACTAAAAAAATTAATTTTCTATAGTTTAACTTTCTGTACAAAAATAATAAATAATTTTGATCACAATAACACTGAAATAGAGACTAGGAAAAGAAATCTAAATTGTGATATTTGGTCTCTCAAGTCCAAACATCAGACTACTGATTAGTGTAATGTTAGTATATCTAAATTATGAACAGTAATTTATTGAAATTCAGTTTGACATTAATTTTATCATTCTCATCCCTACATTTCATAAGTTTTCTTTTGAATAGTTTTCAACAAACAGGTTATGACACATTTGTATTCATGAGTAGTTGAGGGGATGTTAATTTGGTATATCAAGATATAATTTTATTATTTTCTTTTGCAGGTGAGCTATCATACTTTTTTTGCAAGCTGATTCAGTTACAAGGATCTGCATGAGTAATAACAGTTCACATACATATATATAACAATTTTACAGCCAATGAATTTCCAAAAAGTTACTTACTTCCGACTTAATTTCTTTTTATATCAGAATGATATTTTTTAGAGATTTTAAATCAAAATAAAAAATTAAGCGATGAAATCTAAACTGATGCATAATCTGTTGATGCCAAAAGCTAGTAAACTGGTTTACATGATCTCATACTATATCACATTTATGAATAAGATTTTTTTATAATTTTCTTGGTCAGTTGAATTTTGCAACACCCTATCAATTTTTTGGGGTTTTTTTTGTAATTGGCTTAATGCTTGTTAACTCTTTTTAGTAGTCATTACAAAATCTATAGTTGATTTTGTATAAACAGTATGATGAAAATAGTTTCAACAATGCAAGTAATGATAATGCTATTTCAATTCTTTATTTTTTTTAATCAGTAAAATAATAGTTTTAGTAAACTACACTACTAGTTTCAGTGGTATTATTTGGCAACAACAGCAATCATTTAAACCATTCTTGTAATGATGTCCATATGATCTCTTAATCACAGTTCAGAAATTTTTATTTGTTATTAACATTTTGACAAATTATTTTAATTAGTATTTTTAGTCTATTTCACTATCATTACATTACATAGTGTTGTATCAAGGAATTAAGGCGTATCAATGTTAAAGACATAATGGGCAATACATTTTTTCAAATATTTAATTTTTAAACACATTTTATACAAAAATGATTTAAATTTTCTTGAATACTTATTTATTAAAACTAACATCTTTCAAATGACTACCACTTCATTCAGCAAGTCTATTGTTGGATTGTCCAACCAAAGAAGATAATTACACATTATGAAATTTGGATCCATCATTACAATCCAGAAAACAGTAGCAGATCATAAAAACCCAATCCTTGATCAAGTTAATCTTTTCAACTGGTTTGATCAATCTCATTGACCAGATTTTGGAATTTTGAAGATGATGTTACTTCATACTATTTTGAAAAAAGAAATAAATGCTGAGTTACATTAAATAACTTAAAAACGAATAAAAAACAACATTACAGGATAAGAAAAATTAAAAGCTTCTTCAATGACAACTCCTGTCCTAACAAATCAAACAGCAAAAGATGCAATTCAAATCTGCATTTTGTGTGCTGCTGCAATCACCCTACAATTCTGGCCTGGCTCCTCATGATTTCTATCTCTTTGTAAAACTAAAGGAACCATCTGAAAGGCCAGTACTTCAGCTGTTATGAAGAGGTGAATTCTCCAATGAGAAGTTCAATTAAAAAATAAATAATTTCTACAAGGAAAGATTTCAAAGATTGCTGGAGAATTAACAGAAGTGTATTGAAATGGGTGAGGATTATTTATATATATATATATATAATAAATATTCTTTGAAAATAAAAGATAAAATTTACTTCTTTTGATGTTTCATTAGATCATCTCTTCCTGTTCATTTTTTATTTAAGAGATAATAGACTTTTTCACCCTTCTTTCTATTATTCAACTGTTTAAGAGTTTATTTTACTATTTAAATTATGTCTGCTAGTACTTTAAATTAATGCATCCAATTTATTGTTAATATTTACCAGTTCAGATATTTTTTTTTTAGATTATAAATTCATCATGAAACCTTAAAAAATGTTATGGGATATGAAAAATGGCATTCCAGATAAGTCAGTGCTATGCCAGTTAATTTTTATATTTATTTGTTATATTTTTTAACACCATTAGTACATAAGTATAATTGTACAGATTTATATATTCTTCAAAAAATGGTGTTTTAGATACACAATTAAACTAATATCTATATAAGCCAAAGATAATTTGATGATTATATACTTGATATTTGAAATTAATAAAATAAATGTTCTAACTAATAAATTACTCTGTATAAATATGAAAAAAATATTTTCACATTTCACTGCTAGTCTCCATATAAATCTAATGGGTACAGTGTACACTGAATAGTAATAGTTCAAAGATAAATGTATTTTTATTAAAAACCACGTTAGTGACATAACTATCATAAAGCAACACTAAAGAATTTTAGTAACAGTAAATTTTTTCTTTCTTGTGATGATAATAATATAAAGTTAAAGAAATGTAAAAGCATATAATTCTTGTTAATTTAATGAGAATTTAACAGAATATTAGTTAGAATATAATAAATAAAATCATTCAAACCTGGTACTGAAATACATCATCCAACCAAACAGCAAGCAAGAAAAAACAGAAATTATAACGTTACACTTAAATTATTAAAAATTAATATAATCCATAAAAAAAACTTCACAATTTATTTCTTTTAAAACAGTAAGTACAATCACATCACCTAGACATTACTGATAGACAGGTGCAACAAGAACTGTTTGGTTATTTTCTGGTTAAATAAAATAAAAAAGCCAACAATTTTTTTAACAACACAATTTTACACATTTATATTTTTTTAAAAATAGAATTGAAACATTTAAAATGTTTTTAATCTATTTAATTGCATTATATAAAACAATTATATTAAAAAAATAAAACCTTTATTTTTTATCAAGGTGACATAACCCACTGACACATGTCATCAAATGAATCAACGATCACACACGGACAATTCTGTAACATTTCCCATACATATTATCCAATTTTAAGTATAACATTACTTTAAAAGTTCATAAAACATTCTCATACATTAATGAGAATTAACATTAATGCTTAATGTTAATGCTTATAACATTAATGCTTAAATGTTATAAAAATTTATTTTACAGCTAACAAAGAAATATTATTTATTATTTTTACAACTACAGAACAGATGAATATAAGCCACACATTTTGTTGGATATATGTGGCTGCATGCCTAAAGAACATATTTATATATCTTGAATAAATTTCTTTCACCAATAGAAAACACTTTTAACCATACTTAAGTAGAACTGCCCAAAAAAAAGCCACTTTGATGGACTTCAAAGTAGTATTGCACAAAATTAGATTTGCATCCAAAAATGTTATTGCAAGAACCATTAGTAGTATGTTATAAAAAAAAGGAAATTTACATAGCGCACTGAAAAATACTCATATAAAAAAGCAAATATATGTTAAATCAAAACCTTTTATTTTAGAGAAAGTATTGCTGAATGCTGGTGCTGCCATCAACAGAGAATATAATTACATTATAAAAAACATAGTTGTTCAACAAATATCCACATTTAAAAAGCATGTAATTTAACTTTATACAGTTTATGTTTTATGATATTTAAAAGTTTCTGCGAATAATCTCAATGATGAACTAAGGGATTCAAAAGGACTCGATATGAATAAAGAAACTTGTTTACATAAATATAAATAGTAGCATAATAAAATAATAATAGTAGTAGTTTTATAACTGTAAAGAATGGTTGGGAAAGTCACTGTACCCCTGAAGTTACAACTAAATATTTTTAATGAGTTATAAATGAAAAATGCGATATAATAAATTATTTTATTTATTCACTTGACACATAGTAGTAGTTTTAATGGTCCAGTGAGTCTGTGTGTTTGCGCTCATGTTGCATGCACAATTCTATACATCATCACGTCCTCTGCAACAGACAATGGAGCATTTGTGATGTTACATTACGCAACGTTACGCTTCCCTCAAGTGTCATGCAATTCTTCATTTATAGTGTAGCGACATGCAGATACATGTGCCTTAATAATTCCCCATAATGAATTGTCAGGTGTGGTGAGATCAAAACTTTGTGGTAGTTGTGATAATGGAGTATCATGGCCTATCCAACATCCTGGGAATTCTTCATTCAGAAACGCATGGAATGGTAAAGCAACATGTGCAGTACTCCATCCTGCTACAACCATCTTGTTCCATGAGAACCATCTCTTGAAGCTATGGTATTAACCATGCCTCCAACATCTCTAAATAAGTTTATACATTCATTGGCCCGTTAAAAAAAGAACTAAACAAATGACCAGCAGTCATTCCAGCCCAAATCATGATGTGTGTTGGATTTCTTTCCAACTTTGTCATATAAGGATTTTCTTTCACTCAAAATAACACATTTCTTAATCCAATTTCATTGGGAATTGTTCAATGGAAGAAACTGCAACAGCAACACATATTTCTAACCATATTAACTTTAGTCCACTATGTGGCCAATCTTTAACTTTTAATTCAAGACGTATGTTTTTCCCATGCCAACATTGATGCTTTTCATGGTGGCAGCTAAATAAAGTGTTGCCAAAACATACTGTTGTCACTAACCACTCCTCGATGCTGTAACTACTTATATTAGCCATTTTAACACAACTGTCTTTTCAGAGTGAGATGTAAAAATCTGTTGCCAACTGAACCCGATGAAAATACTGTATGTTCTAAACACATATCCTAACTCATATTTTTCATTAACTTCAGGGGGATTTCCCAGGTACAGTGTATAAGTTATGATACCAGGAAATCATTTCTGTTTCTAAAGAGTTTTAAGGTAAAGTTTTACAAATTACCTTTGAGAATTAAAAAGCCCTATTACATGGGCGCTTAGATGAGAATATTTTGCTGGATATCCTAGAATCAGTAGTGTAATAAAAAGAAACTATGCTTAATTTTTTGTCTAATGAAACCTATGATTAATAAGTATGAACCTTATGATTAAATACCATTTTACTTGCCAAAAAAGGTACATATTAAGTGTAGAAGGGGCCAGTCTATTATGTGATAAAGGGTTTTCATTTCCAATAAGACAATAGCACATAAATCCTGTAAAATACTTCTCTATGTGATGTCAGACATTCCATGCTATATTTTATTTCACCATTCAAAGATTCCCATACATTTTTATTAGTTAAGGTATCCATCCTATTTCAAATGGTTCACTTTAAAATCATGAATATTTCTTCACCACGAATTGGAATACATCATTGTACCTTCTGTACACGGGTTTTCCATTTTTTTCAACAAAATGACAATAAATGGTTCAATACTTCAGCTTAAAAATAAAAACAATCCAGTGCAAACAATAAACTAATGAGGACTAAACATACCCTGTTTCTTTTATTGTTTACACATTTTGTAGTTTTAACTCCCCACTTCACCACCAACTCAGCGATTTCAATTATGTGTACACAATTTTTTGATATTTTATTATTTAAGTCTGTAATAGCATGCCATTGATAAATAATGTTCACAATGCCACTTTTTTTAAGACACGAATTTAGCTACCCACATGCAAATAAAGTAAAAAATGATGATATATAGTATTCAAGAATCATGAAACCCATCATTATTTATAAGCATTCCAGTTTTTAACTGATTCACACACAATACTATAAGTGAAATGTAGTCATTATAAGACTATTTCAGTTAACGCACTTTTAATAATAAGTCTGCTTTGAAAGAGCTGTATAGCATCTTCCTCTTGTGAGTTAAGTCCTATTGTTTAGAATGAAAATTTGTTTATCATATTAAAATTACATTAGGATACAATTATTTTTTAAACATAGAGGGATGCTGATTATCCAAACACTGATTTTTCAGATGTCCAGCTAACTGTATCGCTTAAATCTGCACTAAGCAATTTAAAAAACTTAGTAACCCATATAAAAAATTATAAATACTATTCAAATAAAATACTCTACTTTAACAAGAGATGTATTTTTATTAGGTGTTTTTATTGACCTTTTTGCAATTCATATAGCATAAGCTATACAAGCTTAACACAAAGCTTTAACACAAGCTTAACAGCTTGTGCTAAACTAATTATAAAATTAACATCTGTAAAGATTGACAGAAAGATACAATTGTTCAAGAGTAATGACTTGCAACCACAACCATCATATGAAAAAGCTCAAGAATATTTGTCTATCGCTATGGATTGCTTGGAGCTTAAAAAGAATCCCATTCTACAACATTCTTTGTTAAAAACACAATACAGTATAAAATTTTAATTTCTTTCAGATAATTTCTGTTAATTCCGATTCTTTCACTTAAAAATTTCTACTCATTGGATTTTTCTACACATATTATTAATATCTGTTTTTTATTATATTGTATGAATATTTTGACTATCTTTTTTTTAATTTTTATTGATAAACTTTTTTTTATACATTTTCAACCTTCTAAAGTCTTATTTATATCCATTAAACATCATAATGATATGACCATTACATATGATAAACCTTTTTTAATTTTCTAATTATGTGGATTTCTGACTAACTGGATTCTGCCTTGCAAAGGTCAATCCAGATGATTCGTGTTCCACTGTACTGTTTTTAATCTGTTCCATCATCAGTTATATAAGAATTATTTTATCACTAATGTAATCATAATATAATTTTAATTTTTTTTTTTGCTTAATAAAACGTTAACAAAAATATAACATTAATGTTAATATGTGATAACCTATACAATACAATAATTCTGATGTGTTCTGATAATAGGACAAATGTTCTGAAATATAAAACTGCAATATGTTTCATAAAGATCACAAGACAGATACAAAAAAAAAAAAAACATTTATTAACATCACAAAAGGTTTTTCTTAACAAAATCATTTCTTTACTAAATAAAATATACACTGCTTAAATAAGACTGAGTAATTACAACAGAAGACAATAAGGTATATAATAGTAACTATGTTAGTAAGGTAACAGAAACTAACAGAACCTATGTAAGGCAGTTTGTCATTGAAGACAATAACATCATAAATCCAATATAAACAGGTTAATATTTAGTTTACCCTTCCAATTCATTAAAACATATCATTATCAACTACTTAAAATGTACTTTGTCGGTTGGAAACCGAAGGAGAAGCATATGATATTCTAAATTAACTGAATTTTTGAAGATTTCTTACCATACCAAAGAATTTGTAACAGATGATTTTAATCCAACAAGCCACAAAGAATTTAAAAAATTAATAGAAGAAATAAAAATATTACATTTAAAAAAAAATAAAAATGTTCATTTTCAACTTCTTATTTAAGAAAATAAGTATCTTATTTATCCAGATATAAGATAATAAATAATTAAAAATAAAATAAAGTAAATCATGTTTACAGGTAGTGTATAACTTAAACTTCACTATTTACATACATTTTTTACACACTTTTCATAATGTTACAAGCCTTCCAAACTTCCTTTTATGTCATAAAACAGAAAAAAAAAAAAAAAAAATTACTAGAACAGCTCTCTTGAAAATACTTGTAATTCACTTTACATAAATTTGAAGAAACATACAGTTCAAAAAGATAGTAAAAGTCACTATACGACATAGTACTATTTTTTTTGTTTGCTTATTTACTACAAAACAAAAAAAAATCTAGTGAAAAGGATGACATCATAGGTTAAACTTTCAGCACAGAAAATTACAGGGATTACTTATTCTGAGAAGTTATCATAATCCATTCCTATCTTTCCACTTCCAATTCTTTGATCAGTTTTTCCTAAGACATCACTGGAATTGGGCTGATAACACACTGCCATGTCTGCAATTAATCAGGTTGCACTGAGCATTGTTCAATCAGTCACTATGCTGCTCAGTAGAGTCGGAAAGGGTCAGTGGATTAGTTATGCTGCTTATGGTTTTGAGTAGGGGCTTCAATGCTAATTTGGAAGCAGTATAGAAGGCAGAAGTGGAGGCTGAGATGCACAGGTAAAGCCAAGCTGTAAATATTCAATCACTCTATTTACCAGGAAAGTAATACCAGCTAGTATGTTTTTTATGTCAGAAACAGAAATAAACAAAAAACTGACTACCACACACAATAATATGATGTGTAAATATATAGTTAAACAATTACATTAATGTAAATATTCTACAAAGCATAAATATATTTGAATATTCTTCCCGATACATGATATATTTCTATAAATAATCTTAATTTTTTATTATCCAAAACGATATAATTAAAAACATTACACAATGTATACTGTAAACAACTAATGAAAAAAGTTGAGAAAAACAGTCTAAAAGAAAAGTTACAGTACTACCTAGATCTAAGAAGTAAAGTTTACTCCTCAAATTTGGTAAACGTAATTTTAAAAGTAGTTTGGAAAAATTCAAATAATTGAAGTTACAATGAGCACAATCAATAATGAAGAAAGTGAAATAAAAAAATAATATGCTCGTAAAAGTGTAAATGGGTTCTAAGGAATGCCGTTAGTTACTATTTAGAAATACAAAAATAAAAATACATAAAAGTAATTTTTAAATGGAATGCTTTCTTAGTCTTTAAGAGCTGCAGTGTATTAACGATGCAAAGATGAATATTTGTACCTGTATATTAACATGAGCAGAGAATAATAAGAAAGAATAAAGAAATTTAACAAATTTGTTGGCAATCCTGATATAATAGTACAAATTATGATGACATTTGAGTTGGAAAGTGTGTATTATAAGGATGCATATACATCTGTAACAAAACTATAACAGTAACACATATACAACAGCTATTAAAGTAAAGGCATTATTTTTTTGAGCAATTTTCTAACTGTGCTTACAACGATTAACTGGAACAATATCAATACATATACACGTGATCCATTCTTTCTTAATTCATGAGCACATAACAATGACTAGAAAAAAGCACTGATACTTTATATCTACACCCACTACATTAAAAAAAAAATGAAAATCATATAAAGAATTCTGACTGTAGTGGCAAGACAATTTTTTTCAAACAAGACATGTATATAGTAGTGAAAATTGCTATTAGAATTAACCGTTCAGTTATTCAGTTATTAGTACAAAAACTAGAAAGATGACTTGTACCGAATCTGAATTTTTAATTAATCTTTTTGTTAGTTACATGTCGTGTTAAAAAAGAGCATTCGCATTTGATCAGGATACATACACAATATTTTTCTGGCTAGGGACTCTCTAAATGAGATTTCACTGAACCGGTCTAACCAATAATAATGTTATGCTTATGAGTTATGATGTAATATCTAAGAGTTACAAAATATTTTTACATACGTATATTGTATGCTCTTAAAAGAAAGAGATACAACATTAAAAGAAATCTGGAACAGAAAAAAATCAGTTCAACAACTCAAGGGGTCCTAAACTTAGGACCAGATAAAAAGTAAACTAGATAAAAAGATAAGATAAAGTTAAAGTCAACCAGATAAAAAGTAAACTATAAAAGATTAATCGATAAAGGACCCAGAGGACTCATCTAGATCAATCCTTTAATGTATTCATTTTTATTTTGTCCACTGTAATCACTACAGTTCAAAACAAATTCAAAGTTTTAAAAAAAAATTCAACATCCTGGCTTAGAAATCTCACCCCACCACTTTATTTTCTTTACCAGTACCTTTGTAATTGACTACATCTCATAGTCATACATCACTGTTAGGCTCAAAAGTATTATACATTTTTCTAACATCTTTCCACTTACATTTTCATCAACAACAAACTGCTTATCTTTTTCTAACTCATAAGGCCACATTGTGCGTTGTACTTATTTCAACTTTTATCTCTCCCAACCTGCTTTATATTTGACTCTATAAACATGAATTTAATTCTACAGTTGTAAGGTAACTCTTTCTCTCCCTTCTTAACTCTGATTTTATCCTATGAATTTTCCAGATCTTTCCTCTCTTCCTCTGGTTTTTCTTAATATCATTAGCTGATTTTTGTATATGCATAGCATAAGGACATATACTCTCACATTCCTCAACTGTATATCCAGACTGAGGACAGAACAGGTGTAGGCTAAGGACTGATCCCTGAGACAGCCCAACTTCCAGAGGAAAATGCTTAATCACATCTACACTACTCTTTATCTAAACCACACTGTTCCTTTGTACATTTCCTTACAATATGAAGATACTTCTCTGGTATTCTTTTTCTCTTCTCATCCTTATCTCTTGAAAAGGCACTCTATCACATGTTTTCTGAAGAACTATGAAAACCATGTTTTCATTGCTTTCAATTTAAATTTCAATTATAAGTTTTTGTTACACTATCTTATGTTTCATCGACTATAAATATAATTTATGCAATTTTACCTATGATACTGTTCTCTGTCTTAACCTTCAGCCAATAACTTTTACCCAATCGTTAGTAAATACATTAGCTTCATTTCTCTGTAGTTTCCATATTCTTGTTAATCCACCTTTCCTTTGTAGTTTTGGACAAGTAAATATAAATTTCCTCCATTCATCAAAAACTGTTTTCTATAGCCATAATTTATGCAATATGTCCCATAAAACATTAACAATATACTCTACCAGGCTACTCTATATCTAACACTGTTCTGTTCTACTGAATTTCATTTTTTTTTAATTTTTCTATGTGAAGTGTTTAAAAAAATAAAAGATAAGTATAAAAAATATAAAAATATAAAACTACATGATTAACAAATATAACAATTGATTAACTTATTGGAAAGTTATAACAAAATTAAAATCACTAATTTTGCAGATATTGTAGTGCTGAATGATGTTAAAACACAATAAAAAGAGTTGTTTCCCAACAAAAATAAACATATAAATTGGAATAAAAATAAGTAGGATAAATCTATGATACAGATATTTAAACTTCTCATCCAGTAAGTAATTGTTTTTAAGTTCAGGATCTCAATTCTACGAATAAATGTAGAAAATGTGTGTGTGTGTGTATATATATATATATATACATATATATATATATATATATATACACACACACACACACAGATATATATATATATATATATATCTCCCTCTATAAATCATGAGACCTTGCCGATGGTGAGGGGGCTTGTGTGCTCAGTGATACAGAGTAGCTGGACCGAAGGTGCAACCATGTCGGAGAGGTATCTGTTGAGAGTCAGACTAAGGAATGATTCCTGAAAGAGGGCAGCAGCTCTTTCATTACTTTTTAAGGGCGTAGGTCAGAAGGATCTAAATGGCTATAGCAACATCACTCAACCTTTTGAGTACTGCGCACTGAAAGCAATGGAAAGCTACAGCCGTATTTTTTCCATGAAAATGGGGCTCTATGCATTTTCAAAAACAAAGATGGAGGAGCCTTCCTTGGTAAAAAATTCAGGAGGTAAACTAGTCCTCCGTTCGGATTTTCGGGTGGGGGCTACTAAGGAAAGGGTCACCAGAAAGTTAAAAAATAATATTCTACAAGTAGGAGTATGGAATGTTAGAAGTCTAAAAAACGTTGGTAGGTTAGAAAATTTAAAGAGGAAAATGGATAGGTAGAATGTAGATGTAATACGAATTAGCGAGATTCGATGGAAAGAGGAAAACGACTTTTGGTCAGCTGATTGTAGAATCATTAACTCAGCAGCAAATAAAGGGCAGGCAAGAGTAGGTTTCGTAATGAATGAAAAGATAGGGATGAGAATAGATTATTTCACAGCTTTTTATTATTTTAAACAGCTTAGCAATAGAGTCATTGTAATAAGGATAAAATCAAAACCTAAGTCGACAACGATTGTTAACGTCTATATGCCTTCAAGTGCCCATGATGATGATCAGGTGGAGTGTGTGTAGGAAGAAATTGACAAAGCAATTAAACATGTAAAAGGGGATGAAAGTTTAATAATAGTTGGAAATTGGAATGCAAGTATCGGAAAAGGCAAGGGAGGAAATATTCTGGGTGAATATGGGCTGGTCAAAAGGAATGAAAGAGGCGACCGACTTATTGAGTTTTGTATAAAGTATAATTTAGTAATTGCCAACACCCATTTTAAAAATCATGACAGAAGAATATACCCATGGAAAAAACCTGGTGCTACTGCAAGGTATCATAGAGATTACATTATGGTTAAAAAAAGATTTAAAAATTAACTCCTCGATTGCAAAGCATATCCTGGAGCAGACATTGACAATGAAATAATAGTGATAATAGTGATAATGAAATGTAGACTGGGGTTTAAAACCTGAAGAAAAGGCATCAGATGCATTGTTGAAATTTAGAGAAGCTTGAGAGAGAGAGGAGGTAAAATAAAGAATTTTGAGGATATCGTAAGAGGTTTGAGTATAAAATATAAGGCAGAAAATATAGAAGAAAAATGGGAGAATGTTAAAAAGGAAATTCTTAAATTAGCAGAAGCAAAGTTAGGCAGAACAAAGAGAACTGGTAGAAAACATTAGATATCAAAGGATATATTTCAGCTGATGGATAAATGAACGTAGAAAGCATAAGAATGCTAGTGATGAAGAAGATAAACAGAACTATCAACAGTTAAGAAATACCATAAACAGGAAGTGAAATTAGCGAAAGAAGAGGGGATTAAAAAAAAAGTGTTCAAAAGTGGAAAGAGAAATGATCATTGGTAAAATAGACGGAGCACACAGCAAAGTAAAGGAAAATTTTTTGGTACATAAATTAAAAGCCAATAATGTGTTAAATAAAGACCAATTTATAATACAAAAGAAAAGGTCAATAGGTAAGTGAAATATATCGAAGAGTTATACGGAGGTAATGAATTAAAAAGTGGTGTTATCGAGGAAGAAGAGGAAGTCGAAGAGGATGAAAAGGGAGATACAATACTGAGATCTGAATTTAATAGAGTGTTAAAAGATCTGAATGGCAGAAAGGCTCCTGGGTTAGACGGCACACCAGCAGAATTACTGTGCAGTACAGGCGAAGAAGCGATAGATAGATTATACAAACTAGTGTGTAATATTTATGAAAAAGGGGGAAGTTACATCAGACTTCAAAAAGAGTGTTATTGTCATGATTCCAAAGAAAGCAGGAGCAGACAAAATTAAACATTTTTTTTTATTTCTTAAATTACCGCTATGAAATTTATTTGAAAAACAAAAATCTAGAATCGAAAATAAAGTAGATTATTCAAAACTGCTATAAGAAAATTTATAAGTTGAAGAAATAAATTATAGAATATAAAGCAAGCTTAAAGAGAAGTAATACACAGAAATGTAATTCAATCTTCATTAATCTCTTTAAAATACTCAAAAGTAAAAATCTGACTAGTATTCCATGTAAAAAAATAATCAACTCGTAAGGATTACTATCAGTTAAAAATGGAATCAGAGTAAATTGCTGTCAGAAAATTTATCATTAGACAAAAGATATTCATAAAATCAAGTGGGTAAACAGTCTTGGCCTACTATCGGCAGCAAAACAAAAAAGGAATTGCTCAACTGACTTCGAATACGAATACGTGAAAATGAGGGGAGAAAATGTAATTTGTAGCACAAAAAAATGTTAAATTTTATCCTTGCTGTTTAGCAGAAACATGCGATACCAGATCTTAAATGAAGATACAGGTGCTTTTAAGTTATGTACATTAAAAAAAAAAGGCAAAGTAATGATCATTGAATTATAGTAAGAAAGAATATTTTTTCACATCCGTCTTACTTATAATGCAGACATAGATTACCTTATATAAGTAAGAATCAACCAACCCTTCCAGTTCAGAAAAAAGTGTTAAAAAAGATAGAAAAAAAAAAAAAAAAAAAACTTGTGTAGCAGAAAGTACTATTAAATGAGCTCTAGGTTTTCAGAAATAACTCTATAAATTTGGTTAAATGCATACCTCTCCTCCAGTTTTCATCCAAAAATCTTGTATAGCATGTTTATAAAGAAGTAATAATGTGTACAAAACTTCATAGCGAACAGGTGATCAAAACACTTAACCAAAATATTTGAACAAGATTTTTTTATCATACATCACAACACATTTAGCACATAACTTATAATCAAAACATTTGCATATGATTTATTGTTTAAAGTTTCACACATACGCGTACAAAGAGAACATTTCAGTTGATGATTTTATCAGCCAAGTTTTAATAAATTAAATTTGATAAAAAAGTACACAGATGAAGTTTTATTTATATAATATTTATATTTAAAATGTAACATAAATAATATCCTTACGTTCAGAACATAAAAACAAAAAATATATCAACAGTAACCATCATATAAATATAATAAGTAATTGTTATTTCAGCAGTTGCATTATGAAAAAGGTAAATTCAATTCATTTCATATCTACTTGTCTGGGTAAAAAAACTATTTTAAAGCTATAAATATTAATTTATTTTGTAACAGAAATTAAGATGAATTAAGATATGTTTATATTTCTATCAACAGCGCTACAAAAAAAACTCCTCTCTACCTAAATTATAAACAATCAAACCTAGAGCACCGTAAAAACTAAGGAAATATTAAGAAAAAAATTAAGACTATTAAATATGCATTTACTTACTCTAAAGCAGACCTGTCCTAAAGACAGAATATTAAAAAAATATTTACACGACAATGAACTCCTCTGAACACAGTATACAGTTGAGTATACTGACTCCACTTGTCTTCAGAATACAGACAAGTACAAAAGTTGTAGACATAACTACTCAGCCATCACTTTGAAAGGGTCAATGTAATTTTATTAACTGATTGCACTCAAAGTGTCCCACATACAAGATATAAAACAAAATTTAATAAAATCGCATAGGTATACAATTATTTTTTTATTAAACACAATCAAGAAACTAAACACCAGTAAATGATATATAATAATAATATGCTACATTACAATTTATTCTGTACCTGTTTCTCAATTACACTTTGTTTGGCAGCCACTCTGTCCTTTTCAATGTTTTGTGAATTCTGACTCTTAACAGGTCCACCTGTAAAAATATAAATGAAGACAATAATGAGATAAATAAGATAAATCATATCTTATACATCTTAAGTAAATACATTAAATAGAAAAATACACTAATAAGTAGTATATTATAAATAGTAAGTAGTTCTGTCACAAAATTACAAATAACAGATGAAGTAAAAAAGTCATCAAAAAGACAACTGTGTAACAAACTTGAGCTTACCAGATAAGAACAGAATACTAATTGAACATGGATTTTGGAATTAAAAAAATAACCTAATAAAATAACTGCTTGTTTGGATACAGTATTATTAAGGTACAGAAACACATAATAATAAAATGTTCTTTGCTCATAATTTGTTCAATAATTTCTTTGTTCATCTTCCTGTTATAAAATTTAAAAGTTCACATTATACTACTTACTTTTCTGTCAATAAATTATTTCAACATGTTATACAAATTTACTTCAGTAACTGTACAGCGTAGCACATGTGTGCATGCATGCACACAGAAAGAGAGGGAGAGAAAGTTTCTCTCTCCTCTCTCACCAACTAGTGTTAGAATTTGTAGCATAACATTTAGAGAATGATTAGCCTGAGACTAGAAAATATTAACTGCTGAGCTATATAACTGTTTGGCTAACAGTCTATTATGTTATATCACAATTTCCTGTTATAAATAAATAAATAAATAAACAACTTTGCTAATCGGCATGACAAGAAGTTAAAACTTCTTTCTTCTTCTTTTTTGTTTTAATAATAGAACTTATTAAAGCCTTTTTTAAGAGAGTAATAATTTTATTTTTGAAAGTGAAAGTAAAACAATTTAATTTTTAAAAGTGAGTAGTGAATAATTTTCAATATTTAAAACAAAAATTAATTAAGCAATGCAATGCAATTAATACATTGTAACTGGTGGAGAGCTTTCAGAGAAAGAGAACATGAAAAAAGAAGAATCTAGAAGGAATGACCAAGGAATCCTTTTTAGAAAAGTACTTACAGTAAAGTACAGAAGGCACGGACAAAGAAAATAAATATGCTTGCGCAATCAAAAGGATGGATCAGATACTGGTACTGCATGTAAGAAGATATAAAAACTGCCAGAGACCAGCAGAAGGACAGTTAGTTTTTTCAAGTTCGAGTTTGTTGCAATGTGTGATAAAAGCGATCACAGTAAGGGTTTGGTAAGAAAGAGTGAAGAATGCATCACGCATATTCCATTTTGGACAGTAGTTGAAAACAAGAAGCTTATCGGCGAGTTATTTGTGACCAGAAATGTTATTCATTTATAAAGTATAAGGAAGTTCTTCTGTAAACAGTAAATAATACTAGCAGAAAGTGAATTGTATGAATTGCAGATTTTTCAATAGTTATCTTATTGTCAATTCTCTCTCAGATGAGAGTAGAGTATTTCAAACAGCTTAGCGATAGAGTCATTGTCATAAGAATAAAATCAAAACCCAAGTCGACAA
>JAAAKQ030484622.1:2232-13006 GCA_010016005.3 Zanna intricata
ACACGATTGTATAATGCATTCTCACTGAAGCTGATAAGTTCAGTGCTGTTTCTGCATACCTGACGTAGATATTACAAAAATAACACAGAGAGGATAGTGTAGCAAGAGGGTGATCGACAGCCTCCTATGGAGTCGCCATTCTCCAAGCTTGACTGAATGGGCGGCGATGATGAGACACGGGGATCTCCAACTTTTAAAATCGAGTCCCGGCAAGGATACTCTATGGAGTGTCCTTGTTAGAGGCATGGTAAAAAGACCAAGTACCTGCTTTTCAGGTTAGACCCTAGGACGACATTGTCGAACCTGGTTACCCTGCCAGGAAGGTTTGAGGCAGGCATAAAAACAAAAGATTCGGCAACCTGTCATGCCGGATATAATTCCGGTAGTTAGGGAGGCTTTTTGGGTACTTGGACACCCCTCTGGGCTGAGTAATAATTAATTTTGGGTCGAGCCTAGGGTAGAAGAGGAAAAAAAAATATTCCAAACGTAAGATCCATTCCGAATCCTGGATAGGTACAACATTTAAAAAAAACTTCTTTGATATATAATTTCAATTTTCTCAAATATTTTCTGTGAATATAAACTATTCATAGAAAATATTTGCGAAAAATATAAATGCGCCTCTCCTTGATTTAATATCAGAGGAAATTTTACCAGTAATTTTTTTCTGATATTTTTTTATTAATTTGATTTTTTAAATTAATTTAAACATTGAGGTTTTGTTTTCAATTAGTTTATTTGTCAGAATAACATTTATAATAGCTTGTTAGACACACAATATCCATCTTTTAGAAACCATAGTGATTTACTTTTTTCTCCTAGTAGTTATAAATATACCAATTATTTATTACCAGTTACCATAAATTACCAATTATTTACAGTCTAAAACTTCCCTGTAATGAAAATTTTATTGCAAATATAAATTTTATTTTTTTAGCTTAAATTAATTCCAATGTAATATTTAAATTTCATGAAGCAGTTATAATAAAATTTCATGAAGAGTTTGAAACAGATTTAAATAAAGTATCAGACTGTATACATATAAAAAAGAATTTTATAAAAAATAGTATAACATAGTATATACTACATATAGCATAACAGTATTTCATGAAGTGGATTTATTTTTATTTTAGATTATATTACCGTTTCATATGATAATTAAATTATACCAATTTTATTATAAATTAAACCATATTTCATTAACTAGATTTCATTAAATTATAATCTTTATTAAAGAAAGTCAAAAAAGAGGAAGAAACCTACCCGGTTCATAATTTAAATATTTTACATCTCATTAATACTTAAAAATTTTAAATTTTGTTAATCTTCATTTAAAGGAATTAATTCTTCACTAATTAAGGGATAGTAGAATTTAAAAAAAAATACATCCATTCATTTCCCTAAATGAATGAGATACACTGAGGAAAGTAAAGTTTTAATTATTAATATTGATAATGAGAGTTTGTTATCAATTTTATTGTACTTGCGTTAATGTATGATACTAATTAAACATTTAAATTTTCTTCAGGGCACTCATAATTTTATTGTTTTTATAATTAATTGCTTTCGAATAATTTGAGCTTCGTTCTGATAAATCAATAGCCGGGTTTACTTCAAATGATCTAGTAATTAATGTTTAATTTATTCAAGTTGTTGAGATTAATTAAGCTTCATAATTTATACTAATATTGTGGCAGCAAGGTTTCATCGTTTTTGACATCAAAGATAAATGATTGTTTATTTACTACCATAAATTTGAATTAAGTCAAATTTAATTTAATTAAAATTAATATGAATTATAAAACTTAATAGTTAACCACATTAATAAAATTGTTAAAATACATAAAAAAAAAAATCATTTTAAATTTTTAATTACAGTATAAATTAAGCAGGTTTCAGTAAATAAATAACATCTGGCTACACAAAGTGAGAAAAGGATAATCGTACCTAACCATCACACGGTTTCATCTAAATTTATGCATCAAAAAGAAAAAAAAACTATTTGTTTTTGGAAATTAGTAAAAATGATAAACAAAACTCTAATAAGAATGTGATTTTAAAGGTTATTTTTTTTATTAAATGAAATTAAACTTAGAAAGAATTGAGTAATGACACGATATAATGAAATTAATAGAGGATTCAATAATGATAGAACTTTTAAAAAAAGAAGGACTGACCATGGTAAACAGAATTGATTGGATTTGTTTATAACACACATAAAAAAGGATCTTATAGAAAGCTGGAACTCTGTTTTATTCAGTAATTAAGAGTAGATAAATAAAAACAAGCGCGAAATTTTATCAGGAATAGCCTTTACAATTTTTCGTTATATAAATTTCGCACATAATTAATAAATCATGGAAATTTTCGAGTAAATATTGAAAATAATGAAACTCCGTATTGAAGGTTTTCTCGATATCCTGATCTTTTTTACATGCAGTACAGTTTACATTTAAAAATTAATGTACTAATTTAAAACTACTTAAAGTTAGAATAAAAAATAAAAATATTTCACAAAAATTAAATATTATTACCAAACTATAACATGTTACAATAATAAATCATTTAAAAACAAATCAGAACAATCTGAATAAAATGATAGCTGATTCTCATGAGTATTATTGAATTAGAATTAAATTTAACTAATTACTGGCCATACAATCGACTTTATTTAAAAAATAGATTTGAAAATCATTTAATGAATTAGTGAAATTAATATTACAATTAAAAATGGTTTATATAATTAATCAGAAATTCACAAAATAAATTGTCTGTGTAAATAATTCAAAGTGTTCGATATTTGTTTACATGTATCGATGTTTTATTAAACTTCAGGAGACACTAGACTAATATAAATGATCTACCAATGTTTTTATTGATACGCTTCTGCAGTTTTAGTCTAAATTGATTTAGATAACTTCACGGTCCGACGAGCAACTGGAGTAAACAGAGAGCGTGTTCTATTTTACAATATTCTTAATATGTGTCTGAGAAAATAATATTCTGTATCATTACTGAATGAAGAATTTCATTCTCTATCTACCGTTCATGGGAAATTTGAGTCAAATGTCGAAGACAATTTCAAAATCTTTTTGTATTTCATTTATAAAACTTGGCTAATTTTTTCCCCCAAGATATTAGTGACTATTGGAAAATGCTTTCTACTAAAATAGCCGTAATGACTTATATCAAACCCTACCTTTATTACCTGCTTCGAAATTATATGTGTGTTTTTTTTTTTAACTTCCGGAACTACCGTTAGGTATTGCTGCAGAGGATGAAATAAATGATTTGTAGCATGTGAAAATGTCATTCCTGACTGGGATTCGAACCGGAACCTCGAATAATGGCCGAGACGATTTCACTCACGCCACGGAGGCCGGCTTGAATTATAGAATTGCTAATTATTACTGGAATTATATCTGAAAATGAATAAAATTCATTTTATTTCCATTTCCTATATAACTAATACAAAATTAATTTTACTTCAGTTTTGTTTGGATTGTTTCACTCCAGTTTGTATATATTTCCTGGACTTTTATTCATCTATACAAGGTTAAACAAGAACGGACTTACCTTATTTTAACCTAAATAGCAAAATCACCTTATTTTAACTGCACATACATGAACACGGTGTAACGAATTAGCAGTATGTTCGTCTTTCGTACGAAAGATGCCGATTGAAATTTTAGGCATAATATGAATTTTTTTTATATTGTATTCCAGTCCGCAAGCCCAACCCAAATTAATTTAATACATTTATGCAAGTCGAATTTTAACAACGTATGTATGTTATTCACCTAAAATTCCTATAAACAACCCCCTCTTAACGAAAAATTTATTTTTGGTACTAGCTAAGATTGAGTTTACAAAGTACATTGTTTTCGAAAATTGTAGATAAAAATGTACGTAATAGAGTAAACTAAAACTACGCTTATGAAGAATAGCATTTTTTTAGTTTATATTCTTAAAAGAGGTTATTTAATACGTCTATTTTATCGGACAAAAATAGAAAATCCGGAAAAAACTTTTCATATTGTTAAGATTCTTTAAGAATATCAGGGTTAGTTTCATATTGAAATACATTTTTTAAGGTTTTGATTGAGAAAACATTTTAACTCAAAATTTGAAAATAATTAAAAAATCTTCTATTTAATTTTCACTTTGTTCCTTCCTGAATTTTTGGGGATTTTTTTGATTTTTATTTATGGATGAAATATTTTAATAGAATATTTCAAGTGAACAAAATCAAAAGATAATAAAATTTGAAATTATTTTCTTACGAAATATTGTTTGAAAATTAATCTAAGATTTCCTTTCCAGAAAGTAAACAAGATTTTATTAAAGGAAAACTGGAGATAATTTAATTTTTGCAAAAAATTTCTTATCATAGAAAAAATAATTAGATTAATATAAACAGTGAAAATGCAGGATAAATCTTTATGAGATTATTTTCCCAAAACATAATAAATAGAAGTCGTTCAGTAAATTATTACAAATCAATGGTAAGATGAAAACAAATAAAATGAAATAATGTAACGTACTATTATATACGAAAAACATTATTGTGATAAACAGAAACTATTTAGGAAATCGCATTTCGCTGAGCAAGAGAAAGGAAATAAGTATATGTACGATAAAAATAACATGTGTATCATCCATTTTATAGGTCGATATGTGTTTATTAAATTTGAAAGAACAAAATGTAATAGAAATATTCCGTTGTCAGCAAATTTTATTCAAATAACAATGAACTATTGGGAAAATCAAATAACATATATTTATTTGTTATTATTGTTAAGTATTACATACAACAAACTCATCAAATTTATAACTTAGAAAAAAAAGTTATGTTTTATTAGAAATATATAATATAACAAATGAATAAAAGATATAGGGTAGATTTTATTTCCTTAATTATCTACCTGTTAAATAATCGATGGATGGTGTCATTTCTTGATGAAATTTCATAATAAAATGACAACAAAAAAAGTGTTTGATTTTCACAAATTTATTTAAAAAGAAATTGCATCTGTTTTGATTCACAATAGCTTCCTCAAATTTTACGTACAAAATACCAAAATATGCAATTATAATTGTGTTGCCTCCTAAGATGATTTTTTCCCGAAGCCCCGGGACTAGCAGAAGCGTCGTGGGAATTTTTGTGTCACCGCAGAGAATCTCTGTTTGCACCATTCCCGTGGTACGGCAGGAAGTATAATTCAATGCCAGATCTATTTTGATGTCTGTATTGAAATTGGTTTGCCCCGGTAATAGCTCAGGTCTTCCAAAGCTAAAGTTGGCCGCAGAATCTATGGCCGCTTTCATGAGACGTTCCGCTACTCCGACGGTGATTTTAGGAATATTCGAACCTAGTTGGTTGAGGGCCCCGGTTGGCTCTACAGCCGGGACCCTTACTCGTTTCCCTGCTGCGACTTCTTTATTAGGCAGTCTCTGTGGAAATGGCGCTCAGCGCAGTAATGACACCATTGAGCCAAACTGCTTCTACGTTGAGTTGCCTTGTCGCTTATTTTAGCCTTATCCGTTGAAGCTCACTTACTTGGTCCAGCGAGCTTCGCCCAGTGTTAGCGTGGATTTCTTGAGTTCTCTTCAACTTCATTGTAGGTTGGATCTCTCGCTCGTCTGCTTCAATGATGATGGCCCGATGCAGCAGGTTGTCAATATCATGGATGGTTGCTGCTGGCAACCATCCAAAGTCGAATCTGGGGTATGAGCTGCTCCAGCAATATTGGTAGGAAGGCAACTTCACTACCGGGAGTTAGTCGGTGAATGAGTTTTCTCTTCTGTAACAGGAAAAGCTCCACTGATTCATTAACTGTATCACGAAATTCTGCTGGACAATCATAAAAATTTCACATAAAAATATGTCATAAAATGCTTAGTTTGCAAGTTATGTTATCGTTTGCAAGTAAAAGATTTTGCTCGGATTTTAGCCACTCTTAAACCATGACGTCGTACTGAAAGTTTTAGGACGGTAATTAAGGTGCAGAATTAGTGATTTCTTATTATCTGATTTTGACCTGAAAAAATCAAAGAAAATAGGATCCAAAGTTACCCTAACTCTGGATCCTAGGGTTCTGGGTTCTATTTTCTTAGTCCGCAGTAGTTTTTGAGAAAACCAATAAATTGAGGTAAAAAACACTGTTTATGTTTGACGTACAATAACTTGGTTAATTGGATTATAAACATGTAAAAATTTTAAATAAAACTTTTAGAGAATTTAATTCTGAACAAAATTGTATAAGTTGAATATAACAAAGAAAAGTAAGAAAATTCGAATTTTATTTAGAAACAATACATTACTAGATTTGACAGTAGTGTACTAATATGATGTAAACAAAAAATTTTATGTGACTACTAATGTACTTTTTTATTTCATTACCGTCCGTTGGTTTAACGTGAAACGTTTCAAACCATGGATGTAATTCCTTCGAGCTACAGACTAACTAACTTATCATTAGAGTCAAATGGGAGAGCCACCATCGTATTTTTTGAACAAAACTTAAAGACTTCAATGGAAAAGTTCCTTCTTTTGGCCAACTCTACAGATAAATTGATCGGTTTGTATATCAGCAAGTCACTTTTACAGAATTGGATTTATATAAAAAAAGAGATATTCACTGCGTACAAAATTTAATTTTAAAATAAAACAGACATTAAATAGTACGTGATATTTTTTCGACTAATATTCGACGAAAATTTTGTTCAACGTTGGTCTGAAGAAGAGGAAAGTTGTGAGCTTTAACCTGCTTTACATCTCTGTCGGACCAAAGTAGTCGATCGTCGATCACAAACGCTGCAAGATAGACGAAATGGATTGTTTTTAAGTACCGTTTTGAAAAGTTTTTCCGCTGCACGCCAATGGTCCTGCATCGATTCGATTGATAGTGGTAACCATCAGCCTGGGAACGTCTTCGACAGATGTATGGGTGTTATCTTCACTCGTTATGTCTATTAGTTCGGGTACAGCAGCGGTGGAAGTACACGCGCCGTCGGGATCATTTACTGAGTACTCCCTGTCAGCTTTGCAACGCTCCCGAAACAGTCCCGCTCGCTCGGCACCGGACATTAGTCTACCAATGCGTGACCCATAACCTCCCTCTTCAAACCTTCAAAATACGCGAAATTTATATTTCTGGCTGACTTTTGCCTGGGCTGAGGCTGACATATCAAATTTTTATATATTTTTAGTTTAATATTTTACATATAAATATTCTCCAAAATACACTTGTTATTACTTAAATCAATCTATTTCGACAAACTCTAAACACAAACGCATGAATCACGGCGCTATCACTCATAAGTTGTGAACTACACTGAATAGAAATGAGCGAGAACATCAGTTTTGATAAATCTGCGCTGTGCCCTCTCTTCGCCAACCAGCTCGGCACTGAAGCAAACTAAATTTCCTGTCGGCGAGCAAGTAAGTGATAAAATAACACCACATTTATGTCTCTGAGTCTATAATATATATAGAATAGTTAGGAAGTTATTAAGGAAGGATGATATAGACCTGTTCGTTAAGCTTCAAATTTCTATTCTGGCACACTTATATTTCTGTGTGATTTTAAAGACGTTTCACGTAAGATTGGAAATTATACAACACTTGTAAAATAAAAATTATATACATAATTTTTTTTTAATGACAAACAATAAATTATTTCAAAAATTATAATTTCAAAGTTGGCAATAAAATAATAACGGCTGATGAGTGCTCGACACGGAATTAGTGTTTAATTTACTCTGTAAGGTACATTAAGCACGAATACTGTGAACTGTGCCATTGTTATCGAAGTTGTTTTGTGAATTTAATTTGAAAGTAATCGGTTTGCCATTGAAGTAATGCCATGCTTATTTACAATAGTGGAATACGCTATCCATTTTGGGTGTATATAATTGTAATGCTATAGCTGCAGCAGTATAATATTAAATATGTTTTCTGAATCGCAGGATTCCAGATCCCAAAAGAATTAGCACCACTCTTCCCAATATTCGGAAAACAGGTTACCTACCTATTATTCATATCAGCTACGAACGATCTGTCCTGCATGACGCTGTTTTTTATGAAATTACTATCGATGCAGGTTGGCGGAATCTAACTACGATCCCCTTCGCATGAAGTTCTGCAACTGATGGAGTACAAATCGCTAACTCTACAAATTTGTTTTGGTTATCGACGAGGCAAGTTTCATTCGAGATAGCATCAACAATTTACGCAATGAGCATACATGGGCGGAAGTAAATCCTTATGAAAAAGTGGAAGGCAATTTTCAACGCTGATTTAGCGCCAGGGTATGGTTGAACTTCACAATCAGCAATCAGCTGTTTAACCGTTCATATTACCTGACAGCTTAAATGGTGAGATTGCTCTTTCTTCAAGAAGAATTGCCATAGCTACTTGAATAAGTTCCTTTAGACTAAGACTCAAAATATTCATCCACCACTATGGTGTAGTCATCCCCACTTCTCTTGTATAGTTTCCTCTCACTTAAGTCATTACTTCCCTGAGCAATGGATCGGTCGTGGAGAGTTACATTTTTAGTGTTAGATCGTCTAATCTAACACCAAATTTTTCTGTCTCGGGATGGTTTTAATATATTTAATAGAAAAAAGATTAATTTTCATGAGAAATAATTTGTCCGCATTGTGGATGATGCTGAGCAACTTAAGGACAGTCCTGGAGAACTAAAAAGATCAACGAAATTAGTACGGAAGCGAGCTAAATTACTGTTACTAAATACTTGAACTTAATTTTTATTGTTATTAAACATTTTAGTGTTTCTAAAAAAATTCAGTCTTTTATAACTTTACTTTTTGTTATTCAACTTATCTTAAACCTGTTGGTTCAGAATTTAATTCCATAGAAGGTTTTCCTACAATTTTTTTAAAAATAAACGTACGTAAAAACTGGGATATTTTACCCCACCAGAGGAGGGGATGTAGTGAAATCCCAGTAAAATTTTTATTAGTCGCAAGTCGTAAACGAAGCATTTTAGGACATATTTTTATATGTACTTTTCCTTTATTTTCAACAGTAGGAATAGGTTACGAAAGTCTCAGGAGAACTTTGTGACAAACCTTAAACACTCGCTTACGGAAATATTATTTATTTTATTATTTCTTTTTTAACATTACCTTATATTTCAGCTTTTTGTTTTCGCTCTCCGACGGAAACATATTCATGTCACATTGATTTGGGTTTAACATAGGCTTTTCACTCTCATTAATAGGTGCAATCTCTGTCAAGAGCATTATCTAGATATTGTGTTAAAAAAAATTAAAATGTATCACATGAAATGATATTTTTGTAAGGCAACAGTCATAAATTTATATTATAAACTGACATATCATTTATTATCATAAAATAAACCAATGTTCATCAGCTGAAAAATAGTATCATACTTAATATTTTCATTTATTACTGCTGGTGTGGAAGTTACTTAGGCTTGTTCATTAACTGCTGTTATTTATCTTTTGGCTATATTTTATAATCCATTGTACTATAAACTTTTACTTTTATTTATTAAATATTTTAAATATAAAATAAAATGGAACTGTTTTTATTCTTAATAATAAGAAAAAGATAACTCAAAATTTAATATGAAATTTCTTATAATTTATATTATTTACTTTAAATATTTAAAATAAACAAAATCACTTTACGTAAACACACACACGCGCGCGCGTGTGAATTAATGTAAATTAGTAATTTTAAGTAGCCGTTGTGAATTATATATTAGTTTATAACTAACAACTATCAGTAAATTTACTGATAGCTGTTAGTAAACAAGCTGTCATATGTAAAGTTAGCTGTTATAAGTAAATTTATTGATACTTGTTAGTTAATATTATTCTTTATTTTTTGATAATATTATATGATAATATTATTTTTTTTTCCTAAAAAATAAAAGTTGGGAAAAATTTTAAAAACTTATTTATTTAATAACCTTCTCATTTACTCTATCTATTCCATAGCTTAGTTCTGAGAATTATAATTAATTTTCTTCTTTTTTTTTCTTTATTCTTTAGTGTGAGTTAATACGCATATAATTATGTATGTACTCGTATGTATTTATTCTTTATCTATAAATATTTGTTTTATACATTTCTTTCCTAAAAATGTATCAGATTTATTCTACTGTCTTTTAGCTTGATATCATTGGTTCTGCATTTTTATGGATGTATGGAAAATCACTCCCTATAAACAAACAATTCTTTTTCAGTAATGTTTAATCCATAGTTAATATTACTTTAGCTTAATATTTTGTTAAATAATTTTAAACTCAGACAAATAAAATATTCTTTCGGTTTAGAATTTGTTTACATGTTCAACCGATATAAAATTTCTAGCTTTATAAACTGTTTTATAGTTTATTGTTTGAATTGTGATCGACTGCTTTATGCTAGAGTAAACATATGGGGCCAATATACAACTTTATACAAGTAAAACAGAAAAAGATTTTACTGTCAAAACTTTCCTTCCCTGAAAGTTCAATAAAGTTAAAGTTAAGGCAATTTCCAAAGAGCGGAGTGGACTTTTCTTTAAACTACGTACGACCCGCACTAAACTTAAGACTTAACGAAATTAAAACCCCCACACAAAAATAAAATTTCCTTCCTATTTTTTTCATCTATTATATCTTGATATTTTAATGAGTTTTATAGTTTAAACCATGAAATATTCTGTAAATATTTTCTTAAAAGGTTTACTCATTACTGTTTTCTAGAACATTATTTTCCTTCTATAGTAATA